>MU622379.1:29355-61185 GCA_025399235.1 Backusella circina FSU 941 | reverse complement strand
TTATTTTTAAAAATACGGTTCACGAACTGTCTATTATTGTCCCTGTTTTCATGACTGATCATTTGTTTTGTGGATCATTCAGAAACGGCAAATTAGGATTTGGTAACATTAACAATATAGCTTAGCATCACTTGATTGTGTATTTATGTATGCTAAATGTTGTTGTGGTATAATTGAACCAAGTAGAATGCAAATCATTTTTTTTTTTTTTTCTTTTTTTTTTTTTTTTAAGTGCTGTGAAAAATGGAGCGACACATTTCATTTATGATAATAACAATGGGCGTCTCCATTGTGAATACCCGAAAATACATAATTAAAAAAATCGTTGTGTTCCCAGTACTAATTTAATTTTATCTCACGAACTTTAATTACCTTCCTTCTTTTTATTTACTTTGATCATTGCTTTTCCAGCAAATTTTTGTTTTTTATTGCTTTAGTATCTCTTATCTCTACTTTCCTTTCTTCAATTATATATAAATAATAATAAAAGCCAATCAAACCATGTCGACCAGTAAAAGAACAATAAGAATGACATCAACATCGGTTCGGGTTGGATCGTCACAGCCAGTAACAGTAAACACGGACCAACCACTTAAAACAAAGATAGCTTCTCCTTCAAAAGAAATCTGCACAAGCCCAGTAGACATGAAAAAGGAGAGTAGACGTAGTAAAACACCATCTTCAAAGATACCTAGCTTTCCGATACCAAAATACGACGTGAAGAGTAAAGTAGGCAGTAAAGACAATATTAAACACAAACCAGGCGGAGGTTAGCTCTTTTGTTTTTTGTTTTTCTTAAAAAAAAAAAATACATTTATTTATTAGATTAAAAAAAAAAATAGGTGATTTTCAAATTGAAGATAAATCAACAGTTCAACCACGTATTCTATCAAAGAATAAGAGCTCGCCTACAAGTAGATCAAGTTCTAGAAGCAGCTCAGAGAGATCACCAAGAAGCGAAAAAAGTAGCATAACGACCTCAAGAAGAATAGGCTCTCCGCCAATTCCACCGACGCCAAAGTTTGACCTGAGGTACCTTGAAAATGAACTAAAATTAAAAATACAACCCCTATTTTGTTTTTAGTATAAATATATGGATTTATAACATTTATATCTATTTATATACAAGTCTAGTAAAGTCAAAAATAGGCTCTCTTGATAATATAAAGCACAAGCCAGGTGGAGGTGAATTGAAAATTTACGACGACAAGCGAAGCTTCATCCAGTCAAAGAATATCTCATCCAAAGTAGGATCACTCGACAACATTAAACATAAACCCGGCGGAGGCAAAGTGGAGATCTATGACGACAAACAGAGCTTTATCAAATCCAAGGAAATCTCTTCCAAGGTCGGATCTCTTGACAATATCAAACACAAGGCTGGAGGTGGGGATGTCAAGATCTACAGCGACAAGGCCGACTATATGAAATCCAAAGAAGTCAAGTCTAAAGTGGGATCACTCGACAATATCAAGCACAAACCCGGAGGAGGCGATGTCAAGATTTACGACGATAGATCAGAATACCTTAAATCCAAAGAAATTACTTCCAAGGTTGGATCCCTCGACAATATCAAACACAAAGCTGGAGGTGGTGATATCAAGATCTACGACGATAAATCGGAATACCTTAAATCAAAGGAGATCAAGTCAAAAGTGGGATCATTGGACAATATCAAGCATAAGCCTGGAGGTGGTGATATCCTGATTTACAATGAAAAGTTGCCATTTAAAGAATCGCCTAGAAAGAGATCGAGTGCTGTACAGTCACCTCTCTCTAGTTCTAGTAGAAGTTCTATTGATGATCGATCGATCCAATCAAGTACCTAAAAAAGAAAAGAAATATATATTTATCGCTTAAACCCATTCATTGTATTTTATAGGAAAATAATAAAAAAAAAAAAACAAAAAAAAAAAAACGGTATGCTATTATTATTTTATATTTACTAAATTATAGATATTTCAAATAAAAAGGAACTTATCAATAAATAAAATATCAAATAATTCAAATTATCCCCTCTCAATGATATCATGCTTTGTTATAGTGTAAAATAAATAAGTAATTGGATATAATGTATTGTTGACTATTGAAAAAAGGGATTTATATATTCAAATATATAAAGAAAATCAAGGTATAGTTTCATCAGCTTTTTTCTGACGTTCAAGAGCAGAAACGTGTCCCTCCATGGTTGACAAGATGTTATCCCATGATATGAATATCTCTGAAAGCGTATTGATCTAAGAATAATAACAAGTCAAGATATGTCCCTTCTCTTTTTCATACAAAACTCACTGTTCCATTATAACGCTCCATTAATTGTGATATATCGTCTGTTAATTGACTTAAATTGGTTTTTTGGTCTAAATGAGACACCTCAAGTGGTGCAAGCTGAGGTCCCAAATTATCCACAGCTTAAATCTTTCATTTTAATACAAAAACAAGTCTATATATCTTGTAAGTTATTACCTTCAAATTCTGAACTTCCTACTACATATTCCAGCGCTTTGACTTGATTGACTTCGCTGGCAAACTTTTCTAAATCATCTTGAGCAGCCAAGATGAGCTCGAGTTTAGCGTCAGGGGCAAGAATTTCTCTTTCCAAAGAATAGGTCGAAGTGTTTGGATTTAATAACTTTGAATGAGCATCATCTAAAAATAAAATAAATAAAAAGGTATATACATATATAAATAGACACGTTTTTGTTGTCATGGTTTACATTTCTCTACAAAATCTCGAATGGATTTGTTATTCTTATAAACGGAGTGTAATTCCTTTCGAAGTGTCTCTACACGCTTTAAAACGGCAATCTGAACCGTCTTTGGTTGGTTTTGACCTGCAATGATGTGTTCCAAATGTCGTAGTCTTGCTTCAAAACCATATTCATCCATCCTGTTCTGTGTTTTATATCTAAAAAAGGGGTCTTTTTTTTTTTATTTAAAAAAAAAGAAAATGAATTTATATAAATTGTGCCGTGACTTTTTTGCCCAGCGTTTGTTTTCTTTTCCTTTTCTCTTTTTTTTTTTTTTGTACAAAATGGGAAAAGTCGTTACATATGCTATTGGATTCGCCAATAGATCTCCCTTAGGAGAAGAGATAAAGCAATGCATCCGAGAATACCAAAGATACCTCTCGCTTGAAAACAAAACAGAAGCAGCTAATACCGCAGTTCAAATTGCAGAGTCGTTGTATGATCAATGTGAAGCAATAGATCAGACCTTGCCAGAAAAAGATCGTTTACGCGATGAGAATAATAGTTTAAAAAAGTCGCTTCAATATTCAGAAAAGGCACTAAAAACGTTTAAGGAGGAACGAAACGAAGAACAACAAGCAAGGTAAAGTTATTTTATTTTATTGTATTGATGGATTGAATGCCAACATTTTCATTATCTTAGAGTGTTGATAAATATGAGTAAATGTTATTTAAAGTAAGTTTTGACTTTGGATATGTTCTCTCAAGTTCAGCTTATTTGAATACCATATTTGGATACTTTTAGACTTTATGACTATACATTGGCCATTTTAAAGAGCAAGGAAGCATTGAAACTATATCAAGAATACAATGAAACCGATAAATACACTTTACAGAGTGCATTTAAACTTTTAGGCCAAATTTACTTTTCAAAAGGATTCTCAGCAGATGCAGCGCGATATGATGATTTTTCAAATGCACACAGGTTTTATGAAAAGGAACATTGTATACTAAAGACAATGACAGGTACACATATAGTAAACACGAATGATGATGTTTACTCAATATGTATATACATAGCACATGATGTAGATGGCGATCCTAATTCATTGCTTATTCTGAAACAGTCCTCCCACTTTAATATGGGTGTCATTCAGTCTAAATTACCCGAGTATAGACAGCAAGGATTAAAGTCTTTGGCCATTTGTCTAAAGGAGGCACAGGACTTGGAATTAGTGGACAGTCAGAAACAGGTATTATGGGAAACAGCACAGATTTACGCAGGAAAAGGTGACTATGAAATGGTAAAGCGGTGTCAGGAAAAGGAGCATAATATTGCTCGTAATAATAAAAATAAAGAAGATGAAATGAATTGTCTTGTTGCGAGAAGTAAGCCCTCTCTTTTATTATTATCATTGTGTCTATTTCCATATGAATTCTAAACATGTATATAAAACAAGTTTTGACGCACTTGGAATTAGAAGAATATTCAGATTGTTATAACCTTTGTGAACTGATGAGGGAATCTATTGACACTGAGGATGACACCGTTTGTGTAAATATAAGAAGCTTAGGCTATAATAAACACACTCAAATTCACCCATATTCTTTATTTATAGTCAAACGTTGTCAATTTGGTGATCAAAATAGAAAACTTGAAACAAAATCTCTATAGAGCCCTATCACATCCTAAATCACATAAAGTCTGTCTTCAAGTTGGAAGATTATATCTTGAACTAGGACAAATTCAATTTGATGAGGACATGCATCGAGCGTCGTTGAGAACAGCAACGTATGCTGTGGAATATCTTGAAAATGTTGAAATGAAGAGCAAACTCTGTCTTGTCTATACTGCGTTATTAGAGTTGAAAGCAGCTTCTCAATGGGAGTTGAAGGAATCAGTAAGTCGGTTTATGTGTTGAGAGAAAACAAACTAAATCTTATAAAAAAATAGGAACAAAATGATTATATTCGCATCAATAACGAACTGTTGACATACATTGCCGATAACGTGAAGGGCACAAGAGCGAAACTGGATTATTCTATCCAAGTTTATGAACGCTGTTCTGCCATTTATAGATACTTTAAACAAAAAGAGATTGCCACAAGCTGGGACCATATTCTTTCCATTGCTCAAACAGAGTTTGAAAACTTGGTAAAAAAAAAAAAAAAAAAAAAATACAAATAGTGGTTGAATTGAGCTGCTACTAAACAAGCAAGATTGTCTCTCCCCATTCATGTATATAGGGAGATGCCGAAGATAAAGAGGACGATGCTGATGACGACGATGATGATATTGATGATGATCCAATGGATATAGATATACCTGACTTTTCAAACAATAATAATGGACCAGTGTCTCTCAGGATGTCAAATCAATTGCTGGAATCAAAGATAAAGGTAATAGTCAAAATTCCAGTTTACTTTAACCAGTTTTCATTCTTTTTTTTTTTTTTTTAGAATATCCGTGTATGCGTTTTGTTACCAGAGCCTGCTACAATCCTGATACCAATTCACTCCTCTGGAATAACAGCAACAAAAATAATGAGTGAAGCATCCGAACGAACATGGAAGTTACATGGTGTTGAGGTAGATACATCTAAATTTATATATGCTTTTTTTTTTTTTTAAAAAAAAAAGGACAAATTTAGCCAAGGATCAGTTACTTATCTGTCAATGGCGCTGAAGTTCTTCCACACGATGTATTGGATCATATTATTAAAAGCCCTGATGATCTCATTGAAGCTCACGTCAGAGGCACTGTCGAAAGATCATCTCTTGATTGCTACGAAAATGCATGTTCTCGATTAAATATCACTACCTCCCCACTCATTGTTTCAAGATTAAATAAGCAGCGGATGGGCATTTTGAACTTATCAGGCTTAAGTACGGATGCATGAACGCAAAAAAAAAAAAAACAAAAAAAAAACAAGGAATTAGTCTCATCGTGTTCAACTTTAGATATCACAAGAGATCAATCGGTTTCGATCCATGAATTGTTATCTCTAACACCTTTTATGACTCAATTGGATTTATCTTCCAATATGCTACGTAAATGAACAATATAAAATGACATCTTTTTATTTATTTATTTAATAATGTATATATAGATGATGAGGACCTGAAGATATTATTAAAAGAGATCAAAGCCCCGCGTGAATTAATACTCTCCAATAACAGACTTACCGTAGAAAGTATATCCACACTATTGGAGATGAAGCATCAGACACTAAAAATACTCAAACTCTCTTATAATCCGCTTGGCTCAAAAATACTATTGGAGCTCCCTTCTCTTTTTCACACTTTAAAAAAGTTGGAAGTGTTGGAGATGGAAGGGACTGGACTTGGTCACCGATTGGATTTACATAATATGGAGTACGACACTCTTCTCACACAGGATGATCAGGTCAAAAGAAAGGTGCGTATCAATATTAGAAATAATCATTTTCAAGGCAACATGTTATCCGAGTGGACATGCAAGTGGAAGGCACTACCTGGTATTGAGGCACTTCAAATGTCGGGTGTAACAAGTGATGAAGGATGGGAGGGCTTTCACCAACTTACAAACTTTAAAGGGTAGACAACAAAAAGAGAAGAAGGAAAATACATAAACTAAACCACTTCCTTTTTGTTCTTCCAACCAGTTTAAAATCATTAGATTTTAGTAGAACAGTCAAAGGTGTATTAAATATCCAAGACCTGTCAAACTTTTTTATGCTGGATTCCAATCTACACCACTTGGATTTATCCTATTGTAATTTGGTAGAGCATGGTAAAGAGTTCCCCTTTTTTGTAAGTTAAATCATACGTGCTAACCCATACTTCAATTAGACATCGATATGCTCTGTGAGGGCTTAGAATACAACATGGCTTTGAAATCATTAAATTTAAAATCAAATCCAAAACTAGGTGATAGAGGTAAAAAGAGTGGTTGTTCTCTATGTAAAATAACAATGGAATTAAAACCTATTCCAAAAACAAAAAAAAAAAGCTATCCAAAAAATAGAATCCACAGATCTACGACAACTGACCTTGCTCAACATTGCTGATTGTGGAATGACAAACCAGAGTATGGACGTCATTCTTCAATGGATTAGACATTGCAAATTTAATGAAATTGATGTATCAGAAAACGAGTCGCTGATTCAAAATAGGGCCCAACTAAAGTACTTAATACAGCATTATCCTCAAGGGAGAATATTTGTATTCAAGATGAGTTTGGATGAGGTATGTTATTATAAGGAGAGACTCTCTCTCTCTCTTTTGTTGTGGTCATTAAATCTTGTTATTTCCTAGGATATTTCGTTAAATGGTTTGGATTTACCAACAGGTTTTCAGATTCAAAAGTCCTTGATCACACAAGCAAACCCATTCTTTTAAAAATAGATATATATAGAATGTCTTTTTTTTTTTTGATGAAATAAAAATGTATCAGCTTTTATATATTTCAGGATTTAAACCACCTTGTATGGGAATAAAATGATGGAATGGCCACACTTAAATGTGTGATTTAATCACTTTACGGGACCCAAATTGACAAGACCATATTGAACTGTGTATATCTACTTTATGTCGTCCATACTTTGTTTGTTTGGCGTCATAATAAAAACCTTTTCTCCTTTCATTCCTTTTTCATCACTCTTTCTCTTTTATTTTTTGTATAAGGAAACAAATGGGTAAGACCTTTCCTATTGATATATATATAAAGAAAGAAATAGCCTAAACCTTTATGAATAGTTGCTCAAATTCAACAGCCTGCTCCTGACTTCACCGCCCCTGCCGTCGTCGATGGTGAATTCCAAGATATCTCCCTTTCGGATTACCGAGGCAAGTATCTTGTCTTTTTCTGGTACCCTATGGATTTCACCTATGTCTGCCCTACCGAAATCACCGCTTTTTCTGATCGTATTCAAGAATTCGAAGCAATAAATACAGCTGTCATTGCTGCCTCCACCGATACAGGTATCTCTCTTTTTTTTTTTTTCTTTCTCTCTCTCTCTAGTTAAACAACGAAACATATCCATTTTTTTTTTTTTATAGAGTATGCTCATTTAGCCTGGACAAACCTTCCCCGCAACCAAGGCGGTATTGGTGAACTAGACATTCCCATCCTTTCCGATAAGACTAAACGCATCGCAAGAGACTATGGTGTTCTCCTTGAAGATGCCGGCGTCGCCCTCCGCGCGCTCTTCATCATTGATGCCCAGGGTATCGTGCGCCAAATCACCGTGAACGATCTCTCGGTAGGCCGTAGTGTAGACGAGGCACTTCGTCTTGTGGAGGCCTTCCAGCACGCAGATAAGTATGGTGAGGTCTGTCCCGCTGATTGGAGATCGGGTGATAAGACGATCACGCCGGATGTGGAGAAGGCAAAGAAGTACTTTAGTTCTGTTAATTAAGTTTTTTTTTTTGAAAAAAAAAAAAAAAAATAGCTTTTTGTAATATATCAGTGTCATGATTTGAACATGGTCAAAAAAGAATGGTACACATCTGAAATAAACCTTTTTTTTTTTTAAAAAAAAAAAAATAATAATAAAAAGAGCACTCTTTGGATTATGAAATATGATATCATATCTAGAATTCTTTTTTTTTTTTTTGGTCCCGAACGGGATTTTTGTTTTAGATATGCTTGTTCGACTCCTTTTTGACAATGGATTGTCATATGATAGTTCAAGCCTGTTTTATCAATGATGAATGGCATCTGGGAACATGAAGCCTAATCAAGACAGAGGCTTTTGTTTATTTGTTGTTGTTGTTTCTTACTCTTATCCAAACCCTCGCCAGATTTGGTATTTGATTACTTGACAGATGATAAAGTGTAAACAATGTATACTTTTAGTGAAGGTGGGATTGCATGACAATTGGTCAAGCTGGTAAATAGGATCGCCTTTTTTTTTTCACGAATTCAGATTAAGCTCGTTAGTACTAAAATGGACTCTCTTGCGACGAAAGGCATTTCTGGTTTTCTTTCGATCTTCTGCATCAAAAATAAATAAATAAATAAATATGCATTTTATTATAAATCTTTTTACTGTAATTTTAAATGTGTTACATTTTTATTTTTTTAAAATTCTCTCACTCCATATTATAGTTTATCTCTTATAAAACGAATGATAGCCACTGAATTTTAATCTTAAATCCACTGTTTCTTTTTGACCGGACTTTAAATCTCTTTTCTAGAATCGAAGTTTCCACAGAAGCATTTTTTTTATTATAAAGCTATTATTACCCCTCCTTTTTTTTCATTTCCTTTTTACTTTCTCTCTCTTCTTTCTTTTCTCTTTTTATTATCTTAATATATACTCACATACCTTTCCCTTCCTTTTTTTTCTTATTGTTTTACTCTCTATTCAATAACCACGCAAGAAATGAAGATTATTCCAATTAGTGTACTTGAAGATAATTACTCTTATATTCTTATTGACGATAAAACAAAAGAAGCGGCTGTGATTGACCCTGTGGAACCCATAAAGATATTAAATGTAATTAGTCAAACCGGAGCAAAATTGTCAAGGTAAAACAAAAAAAAAAAAACAAAAAAAAACTTCATTTCCCTCCCCAAAATCACTCATATCTTGTATACAATAAGTGTATTTACAACACATCATCATTGGGACCATGCAGGTGGTAATATTGAACTTGTGGGTAAGTTTATATACTTTGGATTGGTGTAATACAAATCAGCTGATCTCTCTTCTTTAAAAGCAAAAAAACCCGGTTTGGCTGTCTATGGTGCAGATGCGCGTATACCTGAAATCAATTATGTCTGTAAAGATCATGAAGAGTTTAAATTGGGTTCATTGGATGTGACACCGTTGCATACACCTTGTCATACAAAGGGCCATGTTTGTTATTATGTAGTGGATCCTAATACAGGTGAGCGGGCAGTGTTTACAGGAGAGTAAGTTTAAAAAGAAGAGAGAGAGAGTGATATACCAAAAGGAATACTGACTTTCTTTTTTTTTTTTTAAAAAAAAAAAAAGTACACTTTTTATAGGTGGTGTAGGTAAATTCTTTGAAGGAGATGCTCGGGATATGTATCGTATCCTATTCCATGTGTTGATGAAATTACCTGATGAAACTTGGGTTTATTGTGGTCATGAATATACAAAAACAAACTTGAAGGTAAAAACAAAAAAAGTAGAGAGTCTATCATGGAGATAAACGTTGAATTCTCTTTCTTTTTTTATAGTTTGCATTAAGTGTTGAACCTCATAATGAAGCATTGGTAGCTAAATGGAATTGGTGTCAGGATAAACTGGTGACAGTGCCCTCTACGATTGGTCAAGAAAAGATGTTTAACCCATTCTTAAGGGTGAATGAACAGTCACTTCAAGTCATGGCAGGTAAAACAGATCCTGTAGAGGTCTTGCATACTTTGAGAGAGATGAAGAATAACTTTAGATAAAAAAAAAAAAAAAAAAAAAACGAAAGATATATACATTTACGATATACACACACACACATATATATATAAGCCCTCTTTTATTACTATTATATATAAAGTTTTTTTTTTATATATCCTCTTTTGAACTGGACGTCTCAGCAGTGGTAAATGACTCTTGTGAGCTCTGTGAAACATGGTCAGTGAATGCTTGTGGCTGTAATAACGGCGATGTTGCATCCTCATCATCTTGGTAAATAGGAGGGGGTTTTGTTGGCATGCCACTCATGATGATCTCACCATCGGCATCAAGCGTGCGACGATGAAAGGGTGGTGAGAAATGAGGTGGAGGATTGTTTAATGAGCTACGGTTGTGGATCGATTGACGTGCCTCTCGTCTCTTTGCAATCTCATCATAGATCTTTTGTCGTTGACGATACATCTCTGCCACAAATTTATCGTCCAACGGATGATGATCTCTTTGTTGTTCAATCATGTCATGTCGGGCTTGGCATTGATGTTGGTAGAATACGGTAACAATATACAAACAGAATAACTTGATATCATGAGCCTTTCTCTTCTTCATTCTATATATAAAGACTTACTAAAATGACATTATAAACACAGAGCGTCACAATTCTTTGTTTAGCAAAACGACGCCACTGAAGTGTACAGGTATCGTTCACCCCCTTCATCATGGTATTGTTTTGACTGCCGCCCAAAGGCCACCAAAACACATCTATGGGCTGTTTTTCCAAACAAAAATCAAATAAGAGGGATCGGTATTGGAATAGCAGGATGGCATGAACAAAGCTGATAATAAACTGTAATAAGATCATGAAACTCAGTCCATAGATGTAGATTTTAAGACCATGTTTTGATTTCTACATTATTTTGTATTCATTATGAAATGAACTCTGTCTCTTTATTATCCTACTTACGTAAAGTATGACAGTGAGACCAAAAATACTCCAAATGCTAATAAGTGCAGCAAGTACCAAGATGGTAAAAAAGTCGCCTCCAAAAGCATGAATCCATTCTACGATATACGGCTATTTTATTAAGTCTGTGCTTTAATAATAACTCTATTCTTACCAGAGAAAAGTGAAATATCAACTGCTATTAAACTTGGACCTAACGCCTGTTTTATATATTTCGTCATTTTTCTTTGTAGCATCCTATTTTATACAATCCACTTACAATCAATAACAACTCAATGATAATAATAAACCAAATGAATCCTTTCATTTAATAAAAAAAAAAAAAAGAGAGAGAGAGAGAGCGGCAACATCTCCAAAAAAAAAAAAAGACCCTTGTTGTATGAAACTAATATCCATTGCTTTTATTTTTTTAAGACACATTACCAAATCATAAACATTTTTTTTTTTTTAAAAAAATAAGAAACAGATGATAACAGAACGACTCATGCCGTTGATGAAAGTAAAATTTGACCCTCACGGTGCTGATACCACTGATATCCATAATAACCTGTCACACAGAGAAGCGCAGCACCCGCCAACGACGCCAAGGTTATCAGCAGAATGGCCCACCATGGTAATCCGGTCGTCTCTTCGGAGGGTACCAGCACACGATCAATCACAATCACACCGCCACCGGAGCTCGACCGTCCAAAGTCCGTGACATAGCCGTCATTGGCCTGGCCTGCGACGCCGACCGAGTAGCCGCCCCTTAGATTTTTGCTGATGGTGACAGGGTGGTCCGGTAGCAGTGTATCAAACTGAGCACCCGTAAAGCCAATTTTTGTGGAGGAGATGTCTTCGTTATCGGAGAGATCGGGAAACGCGGCAGGGAGGACATGCAGTCGGACCAGTGCCTCCAGCTTGGCACGGTCGTGGAGCAGCGCCTCCAGATCCAGGCGCGAGAAGGCACGGTCGTTGGGTGCGAGCAGGGTGTGCGCATCGTCCAGCACGTGTGCGAGCTCCGTCTTGGCGAGCAGCGACACAAAGCTGTGCAGGTCCTGGGCGGTGGTCAGGTTACGGTTGGTCACGACCAGGTCCGGGTCCAGCTGGACGCGGTCGATGGTGTGGATCACACCGTTGGAGGTGAGCATGGTCCTGCCGGAGACGTGGGCATCGCCAAAATAGAGCTCGCCGTCGCTTGTCTTGTTGATCTGGACCTCGGGACCCGCCAGGGTCGGCTCACGGTGCTCTCCGGGGCTGATCGTAGCGTCGTCATAGAAGAGGTGGCGGACAGCATGAAAGGTCACTACCTGGGCGAGCTTGTCAGTGGCCTCGGGCTGGAAGAGAAACTTGGAGACCAGTCCGAGTCGGTCAAAGGCGGCGTTGGTGGGTGCAAAGAGGGTGATACCATGGGCGTGCTTGATGGTCTCACCGGCACCGGTGCCATAGAGACTGGCGACAAAGGTGGAGAGAGCGTGGTTGGTGGGCAGTTGGCGGAGGGGTCCACGGGGGAGGTAAAGTGAATGGGAGATGCGATAAATGATGAGTTTTTTATTGACATAAACTAAAAGTTGGGTTAGTGATATTATATCTATTTTGGTTTTTTTTTTACCTGGATCGCCAAGTACACTTATTTTCCCAAATTGAATGGAGGGTTTATCCAAGGCCGGATCATTGACATGCACCTTGATACGTTGGTACTCCTTTGGCCCCATCTCATCATGCGATTTGGTCAACAGCAGCTGGTGCTGTCTCAGATCCTCGGGTGGGAAATAGCCCTGAATGATATGGTACTTTAACCAACTCTCAATCTTGCCACTGGGAACGAGATCATCGCCCATCTCATCATCAGGAGGTGCAAGCAACGTGATGACATCATTTTCATTGTCCAGATAGATACCCAGTCCATACTGATCAAAGAGGTCGACAAGACGGGAACCGTAGTGCATGCCGGCGAGGGCCTTACGGGAATTCATTTTGAGAAAAGTGTCCATGTCTTTTGGCAAAAGTGGTTGTTCGAGGATATGAATAACACCTACAAGGTTTTTTTTTTTTTCCAGTTAGTAAAAAAAAAAAAAAGGACGTGATAAATTAAACTTTTATTTACCATTAGATGATAATATATCTTGTTCCACTAGTTTGATACCATTTACAGTAATACCATCATGGTTCTTGACAATAACAAGATCCTCTAGTCCACCCACTGTCTTGAGTATGGTCTTGCCCTTTTTCAAGTCCTTTGTATAGTGAGCCTCTGGGACTACAAGATAGTATAAAAGACGAGCCACATCCTCTTTCGCTTGTGGCGTTTCCAAATAAGACTTTTGGAGGGGGTCAATCGAGTCAAAAAGATCTCCTGAAATGGCAAAGACGGTATGGTCGATTTTCTTTTTTTCAAGGTATTTATCAACACCCGATTGGGACATCTTTTCAGAAAAGTCTTTGAGGTCTGGATGGGCTGCGATCGTGTTGTCTGTAAAAAAAATAACAAATTAGCTTTTTTTTTTTATATCGTGCTGCATGATTTTTTTTTTTTTAAAGGTAATTACTCAAGCTCTCAGGAAGAGATAATACACGATCAATCATATGGATATAACCATTGCTTGCCTCTATGTTCTCCTGTCTAATCTTAGCATTTCCAATAAAAAGACCAGCTTTGGAAGAGACCTTGACCCAGTGCCTTGTATCTGTCTTTAAAAGCATCCCATCCCTGAGATCATCTGTAGTGTACGCTGGTCTGATGATATGGTATAAAAGCTGGTCTATTGTGATATCCTCGTCCTGTTGTTCAAATGCACTATCCACCGGTGCAAATACAGTGGCCCCTTTCAGCTGCTTCACGTATTGAGTTAGATTGAGTATTTCCAATTGTTGGGTGAGTTTTGACAATTGCTTTTCTTTGACAATGATGTCAAAGATGCTATTTTCTCCACACAGAACCATTGTTGTGAGAGAGAATAGGATTAAACATTGCATTAGTATAATCATTATTGTATTTTAGTGAATGTTTTTATAAAAAAAAAAATGATGAAAAGTTTAAAAAAAAAAAAAAAAAGAAAAAGAAATGATGAGGTTTTTATTTCTTATTTCTTTGTTGATTCATGATATATAAAAAAAAGACACTCGGATAATGGGACCAACCAAGTTGATTGATAAATTGGATAATGTTGATCACTTTTCATCAATGTGTGTGTGCTTACATTTGTTTTTTTTTTATGTTTTTTTTTTATGTTCATTTATGATGAACAAAAAACATCATTTTTCATGCAAAACTGAATGTCAAACCCATATGAAACCTAATAAAATAAATAAAAGAAATAGATTTCAAAAAAAAAGCAAACAAAAACAAACAAAATGGAATATATCAAAACCAAGTTATTTGACGCAAGTGGACAACAAGTGATGTATAAGGTCCGTCAATTTGGGCTTTCCCAAATGAGTCTATTGGAAATGCATTACCCTTATTTACGACACACTTTGCCTGAACAAGCCATGACAAGTGAAGAGGCAAAGGAGCAACTGAATAAGATTGAAAAGTTGGCTAATTGGTTGGACAATGCTATTTCAGGCTCTCCCGTTCCCATAGGCTTGGATGCAGTTTTGGTAAATAAAAAATCAGATACAAAAAAATATAGGATATCGATATTGAACAAAAGTACAGGGTTTTATACCTGTATTTGGAGGTGCGGCAGGAGCATTATTCTCATTTTATCAAAGTAAGTTTAGTACAGAATAGAATACACATATAATAAAATATATACTATTCCAAAAGTTTACATGTCGACGTATTTTGGGATTCCATTGTGGCTTTTCATTCGGATGGTGCTAAACATATTTATTGACTGGATGTTGAGTTTCGTGCCTGTCATTGGAGGGATGCTACATTTGCTGTACAAGGCAAATGCTTATAATTATCAGATGCTAAATGATTGGCTAGAAGACGCTGTGACACCAAGGGGCTCGACACGTGGCAATACAGCTTCAGATGAAATATCTTGGACTCAATTGTGTACCGACGGTGTTAAATTTATCAACAAAAGACGAAGTAGTTTTATTGCAGCAAAAGTGTAACACAGGAATAATAAAGAGAGAGAGACATCATTTCTTTTTTTTTTAAAAAAAAATATTTATTTAATTCATTTTATATGTAAATAAGTGATCTGGTGGTATAAAGGTGTGAGTTCGTGAGAACAAAGTGTGGGATTTTTTTTTGTATATGTGCAGGTGGTTCTTTTTGGTTTTTTTTTTTTTTTTTTTTTTGGTCTTTGTGTATTAAATACACTTTGAAACTCACCCACAACAAAAAAGCATGAGGAGAAAAAAATTTACAATTTTTTTTTTAGTTATTTCTTTTTTAGGGGAGATTGATGTAAGACAAGCCCATTTTCATTTTTTTTTAAACTCTTAAAAGATCAGCTAATTCGTCCTCATCAGTCACCAATTCATTAATGGCAGACATGAGATTGGCAAAGTCACCGTCAGAACGCATCCAAATGTAAGTCCTGACATGTTCTAATCGGCGTAGTGCAGGTGATTCTGTTGCCATGGCTATACCCTGCTGCTTTTGTGTAGTATATTTGAGAACAATTTCCTCCTTTGCTTCACTGATAAGTCGTTGGAGATGAAGTGGGAGAGCATAGACATCGTCAGTAAAACTTGCGGCTGATAAGTAGGCACCCATATCAGGTGCAGTCATAAGATTGAGCAAGTAATTATAACGAAATGGCTCTTCCTGTGTAAAGTAGTAATTGTCTTCTTCAAGAATTGAATTAGTAGTAGCAACAATTGAATCTTCACCAAAGGTGTAATGAGCAAGTGGACCGTGATGACAATAACCGCAAGAAGCACTATAAGGATGACTATTATTATGCGTATAATCCATCATTTTTTTATTATTTGAAATTATATTAGGTTGGATGTTGATTGATTTTATATATAACTTTTATTATTATAATGTTATTATTATATATGTGTTATTATGAATTTATATATTAGAGAATGATTTGATTTAGAATATAAGAAAAAAGAGAGAGAAAGGAGAGAGTAAAAGAAAGAGACTTTATATAATGAAAGGGTGCCCTGAGAACCAAACGAAAAATCTTTTCCCGATGCTTTTTATTGGTCTTTTTTTTTTTTACTTCCCCGCAATCAGTCTGGCGTAATGAAGAAAAAAGAGAAAAAAAAGAAACTTTGCATGATTTTAATTCATCACGTGTAAACAGCAAGAATGGTTATTTATACAAAAATAAGCAACCTGATCTTTTTTTTATTTTTTCTATTCAAGATGTCTTGTATATGTTTGTACAACTATGCAATACATTGAATGAAGAGAAAAATACATCATTGTTTTTTTTTCATTAGTGTATAATAGAAATGGAGACTTAAAATCAAATATAAAAAAAACTATTTCTAAACCAATCATAAATAACGTCAAATTTGTTTTGTTCCTTCTTATCTGTTATTCTTCTCCTATTGGAATTTACTTTTGATATTAACACTGACCCTTCACGTGGTTAATAAGTACTAGAGAGGGAGAGAAAATACAATTTACAGAGTTTAGTACATTACCCCTTTCATTCATATAAAACCCTTTTTGGACTCTAACGCCGTTACTATTCAATAAACAAAACAAATAAATAAATATGCGATAGATTCCTTTTTTGTTTTTTTTTGTATGATTTATTTCTGTGGTTGACTTTTTAATGAAATAGTCTTTTTAATAAAAAAAGAAAATGTCAACTTGATATTAAGGAAAATTGACAATGATAAAAAAAAAAGTTTTAAAAAAAGCAAAAGATAATGTGTGTGTTACCATTAACTTTAGTTTTGTGTTACAAATACGCTATCCCGATATGAAAGCATAAAAGTCAAGTTCATTATGATCTCAAGTAATTTTAGAAATAATCGGCTTTTAGTATTTCCAAAAAAAAAAAGAGAGAAGCCGCAGCTTTTTGAACAACGCAGATGCCAAAACTACAAAAAAAAAAAAAAAAAAAAAAAAAAAAAAAAAAAAAAAAAGACGCAGTTATCCTAAACAAAACAACTTTGCCACATTGAATGATATGAGATTCAAATAGGGCATTCTTTTTTGAATAATAAATAGAAAATGGTAAAGCGTCATTGCCAGTAAGTTTATTTTTTCATCAATTTTCCATTTTGAAACTTTATTTTATATAAAAAAAAAAAAAAAATAGTTAGTGTACCCATCTAAAATAACTCTAGAGAGAAGCTTATTTAGCATACATACAAAAAAGAAAATTCTTTCAGTGCTGGAAAATAAGTTAATTTATCACTTTATTCGGAATGACTTGTAAAGCTTCTTTCTCTCTACTTTAACTTTATTATTATAGATCAGCATGGATGATGTCACCATGTAATGACTACTTACTTTATGCTTGTATATGGATCCGCTAATGACGATGTTCATACTGAGAGAGTATCAGTAATAGTAAAAATTCGATGTACAAATTCGGAGTTTTAAATATGTAAAAATTTGGCACTTCAAAAAACGTACCAGGATATGTCAATTGAAATAAAAAGGAGATTTTCTACCAAAAGTTAAAATGCTTATCACCAAGGACTAGATTGCAAGGGTATTTCCAGTTCGTGTGACTGAAGGCCCGATCTCTGTTTACATTCCAGAAGTGAGTGGTTGGATTAGCTGTAGTGATATGTTTTGAATAGCTTGATTCATTTTCACTAATAACTCTCATGCATTTTCTGTCATATACATTATTATTTTTTACATACCTTGAGTGGGAGGGCTGCAAACCGACAGCAGCTCAAACCATCATGTTACTATTACTTTTGCTTTTGTCCTTCTTCCCATTCCCAGATAACGATTACATACCTTTACTGATGCAAAGAATAAAACAGCAAGATAAAAAGTGTAAGAAAGAGGGAAGAAAAAATGAGGAATGACAACTTTTATCATCTTTCATGTTAAAAATTGTCAAAAAAGACAATTTTTTAGTACGTAACAAATTGCGTTTTGAGACATGAAAGAGATTTCATTTACTATATACATTCTAAAGGCTAAAAGTGAGCATAAAAGCACTATCGTTTAAATATAGATAGATAGATAGAGTTAGCATTTTTGTTTTATGGATAACTGAAAAGATCCAATAAGGGATTTCAGATAGACATGAACCTTTACCCAATAGATCCATTGTACAACATCATCATTTAATAACCAATATAAACATATTCTTTTTAGTTTTTAAAAAGATACCTTTATTTAACCCTCGTCTTTTATTGCAGTGATTTCCATTTAAAAATCAAGAAATCAGAATTCAAGATTCTAGATTATTGCATAGATATTATATATTCTAATTTCTGGAAATCTTGATCTTCAAACTCAAATCACTGTAAAATACAAAGCGGTTTTCAAGTTCCTGTGTTGTTCAGTTGGAAATTTTCAGATGTCTTACCTGAAGAAGAACCACTCTTAAGTATTTTAGTAGTCTGGACTCGTTCGTCACCAAGGACGGTCTTGAAATGGTGATTCTGAGTATCATAACACATTTCCTTTTTACAATATCTTCCTTTCAATAAATGGATATCATACCAAGACTCCCTTGTTGTGAAGTCGGGGAGCGCTTCCTTTTCCAGATGAAAGAGGTGAAGAAATACAAGGTAACTGCTCCAAAAGGACAAACATGAACATTGATATGGCGCGTGAACGCACCTTATTCAATTTTTACATGCTAAAACATGTACTCTCTCACTTGACATGAGAGGATTGGATGTATAACAATACAAATTCAATGATAGTATAAGACCCTACAGATATCAACCAAGAGAATGGATATCAAAAACAGACGAAGAATATCTTCCATGAAAACGCAACCTGATTGGCCCATTCAAAGTTGTGACTCCAACTTTTTTTTTTTTTTTTTTTTTACAAGAAAAAGCTATTGCCCTGTGTTATATTGCGTGGTAGTGCAACAACAACAAAAAAAAACAACGGTCCTTTATTTTTATTTTTTTTTCTTTCAAAGAGAATAAAAAAACATTGGAAAAATGAACAGAACATTAAAGCACCTAAGACCTCTTACCCGTACATTATTACGCACCAATGTCGCCCTCGCCTCTTCACGTACAGTACTCCGACCAGCCCAATATCGCATGCTGACACAATCTGTCATTCGACCCATTTCATTCAAGGGTATCTTTGGTGGTGGTAGACAGGCACAGGCTCCCGAAAAGAGCAAGATTGTATTGGAACAAGACAACCTCTTCCATGTGCTCTCCAAATCACCCTTGCCTGAAATGAGGGACCGGGCTGCGATCATCAACAAGTATGGCGTCTGCCCTGTCTGTGATACGCACCAAGAGGAAAAGAAGCGTCCTGTTTATGACTGTCCAGATTGTGGTTATCCTACACACTGTGATGAACATCATTATCAGCAGGGCAAGGAGGCGCATCAAGCTATTTGTGGTATTTTGAGAGAAATCAATGAGGATGATCATGATTTACGCTCTGGTAGACCCATGCGTGAATTTGAGTTCCCAAGTAAAGTGACATGATTTTTTTTTTTTTTTTTTTCTTCTTTTGGGATGACTAATAGGAAGGTATATATAATAGGTGCTCAAGGCTTTGATGAAGCTGTGAATATGGCAAACTGGGATGTATTATTTTATACCCGTAGTTTCCCTTCAATGGATTCTGATAGATCGATGCGTCATGTATCAAAATTGTTGACGTACCCCATGACCATTGCCTCCGTTTTACACCAGGCAAGCCCTTACAAGTATGGTGAGCAAGTCACTGCTGAAGGTGCAAGATCCATTGCTGGTAAGAAAAGAAAAAAAGATGTATATGAATAAAGAAAGAGATTTCTAATTGTTCACATGTAGCCCTCAGAACAATATTGTATCCTCCCAACCAAATCACCAACAGTGAAGCCCAATCACAGACACGCACCGACACCATCAACATTTACCTGGTAGGAGCCCGTGCCGAGGCAAGTCTCCCCCCGCACATCTGGCTTCAGCTCTCCTACCTCTTCCCTGCCACACCCTTCCACATCCATTTCATTGGACCCGATGCATTGGCCACCGGCCAGGAGCCACATACCAAATCTGTCAATGAGCGTCTCTACTTTACCTTTGACAATGCCATGTATCACGACTATCACGAAAAGATTGAGAAATTCGACCCCTATACGGACCTCTTCTTTATGTTCTCACCTGGTATCGGACACCCCTCGGCACGTGAGAGCTGGAAGCCCTCTATCGAGAAGGCATTGGAGACCAAGTGTCCCATCTTTGTTACAGGTTATGACGAGGCTGACATGCTGAATGATGTCGAGGCGGTGGAACAAGATTATGCGGGTGAGTTTGATTGGTTAATGAAGCCTACGGTCAATCACTTCCGTAGCTTGAAGCGTGATGTCAATTTGATGGATTTGAGACAGAGTATCTTTGCAAACTATGGTCTCTGGTCTTTCCGTGGAAAGCGTTATGATGTCACACATTCACCTGAAGATAATGATGATTAGAAAATGTTTATACATAATATACACACAACTACATACAGAAAAAAAAAAAAAGAAAAAAAAAAAAAGATAAAATAAAAACTTAATAGTAATAGAGATTAGATATCATATGTTATTGGCTAGGATTTGTTTTTGTTTTTTTTTTTATAAAGTATTGGGTGAAAGAAACAAAGGAAAAAGAAAGGTCAATTAAACTCATCTATTGCCCGCACGCTTCTTCTGTTGTGCAAATTGTTTTGCGCATATTTTCATTCAAATTCAGCAATGAAAACGAGGATAAAAAAAGAAAAAACCAAGCCAATTCGTATTTCCAGTGTTTTTTTTTTTAAAAAAAAAAAAAAAAAGAAAAAAGAGAATACACATGTATTGAAGATCTTTATTTGTATTTTCCTGTCTATTGTTCTTTATCTGATGTAAACATGCTACCCAGGGTCGATAAGAGTCTCACTTTCTGATGAACTAAAAAGGAACTCTCCCTCTTTTGTGTCCATCTTTTCTCTGCTCCTTTTGACTTGTCCCCTTTTACTCCTTTTGTGATCCAAAGAGAGAGAGAGAGAGTTGGTTAATGGAACGGATGATACCATATGATGCATTGATTTAAACCATTTTATATATGAATCATTTGAGGGAAATAGCAGTTCTCTCCTATTGTATTGCTTTTTTTTTTTTTTTTTTTTGTAAAAATAAAAAAAAGGTTGTTTGGTGCAACACTACACAAACGTATGATTATTGACCAAAGCTGTCCTGTCTCTCTGTCTCCCATTCTTGTGCAAAAATAATAATAATATCCTTTTTTCATTTTCTTCTCTTTCTTCTCTCTTCTTTTTCCTTTTTTTTTTTTTTTCCCTTGTTTTTTTTTTCTTTTTCTTTTTTATATATTATTTCCTTACAAAGTTTCTCCCCTTGTTAAACCAAGGTCCTATCGATTTTTTTTTTTTTTTTTTTTTTTTTTTTTTTTTTTTTTACCGCCTGCATGGAAGAAGTCTAACTTTTTTTATCTTTTTTTATTATTTTTTTTTTTTTTTTTTTACAAGGATAACCTATTATGAATTCAAGAGAAATAATTTGTCGAGTTCGAGCTCTATATGCTTACGAATCTAACGATCCTTCTTCACTATCATTTCAAGCCAATGCTCTCATTGATGTCTTGGCTCAGTTGGATTCAGGCTGGTGGGACGGCTGGTAAATATCAAAAATAAAAAAGCATAATAAAAAAAGATAAAAAAAGTTAGACTTCTTCCAATCCATTCCTTTTTTTACTCAAATATAGAAATATCTCCCTTTTTATCACACACAAACTTATATAGGTGCGATGGAAGAAGAGGCTGGTTTCCAAGTAATTATGTCGAAATCTTAAAAGACAGTCAACAACAAGCAGTTGAACAAGAAGAAGATCAAGTAACTATACTATAAATATATATATATAAATAGAGTATATATATTTATACTCTCTTTATTATTAAATAAAGCTATGGCAATTACAACAACAGTGGAGACAAAATCAATCCAGATCCATTTATCAAAGACCCATAATACAACAAAATAATCAATTACGTTTAAGCCTAAACGCTGGTGATTCATTGATACAAGGTGGTAAATCGGATTGGGTTTTACAAACAACAGAAGATGGATCTGAACAATACTATTATAATCCTCATACACAAGAGATGAGATATTCTATACCCCCTGAAGGATTTATGACGGAAGAGTTGATGCTATTACAACAACAACCTGATATTATCCCAAAGAATCATATCCAGAAACAAGAGTCGTTTGAGAGACCTGTACGTCCGGCACGTGCAGCAAATCGAGTGATGGAAGACATTTATAACCAACATCAAATTAACACACCACTTCCGTATCGTAATCATAATCAGGGGTTTCAGAGTAGTGAAGAGGATATCACTCAGAGTGAAAAGGTAAAAAAGTATACATGCTGTTGCTATTCATTGAAGTATACTCATTTATTATTATTACATGATATATTAAGCTTCCACCTAATTGGATACGCAAAGTAACACCCAAAGGGAAGTTTTATTACTGTAACATCAAAACTGAGGAAACAACTTGGTATTTAGAGAACATTGATCCTGATACAGGTTTATTGGTATGTCTCTCTCTTTTTTTTTTTTTCTCTCTCTTCTTTTTAAAAAAAAAAAAAAAAATCCTTCCTTTCCTTTTTCACTCTCTTCTAACTCTTATAATTTTTTCGTTTATGTTACTAACCTAATTTAATCTCTTTTTTTTTTTGGGTAACACAACATTTACACAGCTAACAGAACCATTGTCCTCACCCAAAAACTTTACTTCAGAACCAGTCCGCAATGAAGACATGGTGACACCAATGTCGTGGAACAGTATCTCCACCAGTATTGCTCAGGCAATTTATCAATTAAAGGAATCCATACAACAAGAGGAGGAGGTCGACACCATCGCAGACCAGACCACCGTGATTATGCATCGTGTGCGATCTTTACTCTATATGTCTCAGTGCCTTGATAAAGACACTTCGGTGCATCTGAGCAACAAGGCATTGCGTAACCAGCACCGTTCGTTGCTTGCGGCCTTGGCCAAACTGGCCCTCTCTGCCAAGGTGGGTTCCTCTGCCAAGCTTCAGTCTGACGCTGATGATGTCCTGGTCAATGTCCGGGACTTTGTCACATGTGCTCAGGATCTTGGGGTTGATATCAAGGAGAGTAAACCCACATTGATCATTGCACCACCATCGCCACCTTCCTCATCCAAGGGTAATATCAATAACAGTCAGGAAGTGATTGCTGCGTTGGCGGAGAGCAGCCGTACCGCTATGACATCCTATCTTGACAGTATCCACGAGGCCTTCTCTCATTTTGTCCAGCATCAGGACATCCAGGGCACACTGGAGCGACTCAGGGCCAATGCCCCCATGCTTGTGGCCCAGTTCCGTAATGTGAGCAACACCACCAGCCACCTGCTCAATGCGGTCAATGGGGACACGTCGGCCAAACATGACATCTATGCCGCCATGGGTTCGCTCTTTATCCTCTCCCAGACCATCACCAATGCCCACCTGAATGCCGCACAGCTGGATGAGATTGTCCAGCGACTGGAGCACGATGCAAGGGCCATGGAGACAGGTATCCGCGACATGACTGAAAAGAAGAGACCCCTCTTGGAGAGCAACGAAAGCACGCATTCACTGCTGGACGAGGATGAGAGTGAGAAGACCAGTGCCCGGCGTGTGGATATTGGTCTCAATACGCTGATGGCTAACCCCTCTGCAGGCATTCTCCCCTCCTCGGTAGACGATCTCCACTCACTCAGTAGCACCAACACCAGCGAGTTGATGCCCCCAAGGGGGGTACCCAAAGAAGGCAAATTGGACAAGTTTTTTGGCGTGGATGGACCAGGACGTCGACGCGATACCGCGCTGTTATCACCTACAGCCACAGTGGCAACGGGGAGTTATGTGAACGGGGCACCGGATCAGGTGTGGTTTCTTCAATCGGATATTGATCCTGCGGATGTGGTGTTTAATATGGAGGGAAATGTGAAGGGTGGTACACTCCATGCACTTGTACAGAGGTTGACACAGCATGATCAATTAGGTATCTATAGCATGAAAAAAAAAAAAGCAGATATCGAGGGAAGAGAACTTACATGGTGTATAAATGACTTTAGATTCCAAATTTACTACCACTTTTTTACTTACCTACCGTTCATTCTGTACCACTGAAGAGCTCTTTGCCGAACTCTTTGGTCGTTATGTGATGGATGTCCCCGAAGGATTAAACAAAGAGGAGACAGAACTATGGCGGGATCAGAAATTAAAGTTGGTCCGTCTAAGAATGTTTAATGTAATGAAGTCATGGCTGGAAACCTATTTCAATGAGGAAGAGGATCGCCCCATTTTACCCATCTTGGAAGAGTTCACCAGGGATGTGATTAGTATCTCCATGTCCTTTGGCGCAGACCAGCTCACCAAGCTCATCAAGAAGCGCATGCTCGCCGAGGACAATAGTCAAATTCGAAAAATGAAGCTCAACGTGCGCACCAACGACATGCCTGCGCCCATCCTGCCCAAAAACATGAAGCGTATCCGCCTCTTGGAGGTGGATCCCTTGGAGCTCGCACGCCAGATGACCATTATGGATTTCCGTCTGTACAACCGTATCAAACCCGTCGAGTGCCTGGACAAGAACTGGGGCAAGCCCGACACGGACGAGGTCCACATTGCCGCCAATGTCAAGGCCTCTATCGAGCACTCCAACCAGGTCACGGCCTGGGTCACCGATTCGATCCTGAGCAAAGAGGAGATCAAGAAGCGCGCCGTCGTGCTCAAGCACTGGATCTTTATCGCTGAGCGCTGCCGCCTGCTCAACAACTACAACACATGCATGGCCATCCTCTCGGCTTTTGACAATGGCTCCATTGGACGTCTCAAGCGCACCTGGGAGCTGATCAGCACGCGCTCGATGCAGACCCTCTCCAACATCCGTCGCTTGATGGGCGCCAATCGTAACTTTAGCGAGTACCGCGACATCATTCACAAGGTCAATCCACCCTGTATCCCCTTTTTGGGTATCTACCTCCAGGATCTCACCTTTATCGAGGATGGTAACGCCAACTTTTTGAAAAAATCCAATCACCTCATCAATTTCGCCAAACGCATGAAGACCGCAGAGGTCATCCAGGATCTACAGCAGTACCAGTCTGCCCACTATATGCTGACGGCCGTACCTGACATTCAGGAGTTTATAAAGACACATTTGCATTCAAGTCGTGAAGAGGAGGAACTTTATAATTTAAGTTTGAAATTAGAGCCAAGGTATATGATTTTAGGGCTTTTTATTTTTTGAGGGGAAACTAAATACTCCATCTTTATTTTTATTATTTTTTTAGGGAACGAGGTGAAGACACAATTGCTAGAAGATTAAAAGAATCAGGATTGTAAAATCATATATAATAATAATAATAAAATAATGTTTTTTTTTTGGGAAATTAAAAAAAGAATGAATTGAGGAAATAAAATAAAAAACGAATTTATGGAAACGTACACTATAAAAGGTTAGACTGCGATAGATCGTTGACTAAACCTTAAATATGACCACACTCTTCCAATTTGGACCCAAATCTATATACAAAATCCTTTGATAATAGATTAGCAATCAAATAAAAAAGTGGGCAAAAAAAAAAAAAAAAAAAAAAGGGGAAAAAAAAAAAAAAAAAAAAAAAAAAAAGTCAGCCTTATTTATCCCTTTTTTAGAATGTATTCATATATTGTGTCGCTCAGCAATCAAATGGAAAAAAAACAAAACAAAAAAAACTCCACTTTTACAAAAAAGGCAAATATGAGATCACTCTGAAGGATTTTTTCTGTTGTTTTTTTGCTGATAGTACTGCAAAAACTGGATTTCCGATATTCAGTTTCGCTTTTGATTCCCTCATTATACACATATATACACGCCCAATTTGATTAAAGTAAATAAATAAATAAATAAAAAAGGGGGGAAAGATGAATAAAATAGTAATTAAACAAATAAAATATTGATATAAAAAGGAATTCCACAGAAAAATGGGAATGTTTTATTGTTCAAGTTTTAAAAACTCGGGTTTTTTTTTTATGAGAAAGCCTTAAGTTTAGGAACTAAAAAAATAAAAGAGAATAAAACGATTCATTATTATACCTTCTTGTTCACAACCCCCCCTGGTCGATATAAACATAAACGTTTATTTGATATTTTTAAAATAATAATTAAGTAGCAAGAATTCATTTGAATAATAATAATAATAATAAAAAAGTTTGTCATTTTACAAAAATGGTTGATTGGTGGAAGTCTCAAATTTAGGCGTTAAAAATAATTATATCCTAACCGTTTTACTTTCCTCTCTTTTTTTTCTCTCTCTCTCTTTCTGTTTCTCTCCCTTTCTTTAGTCTGTTTATATTATTGCTTATAAACATTAAAAAAAAAAAAAAGTATTGATTCAACATTATAAAATAGAAACATATATAATCATTCAATTCAGCATTTACTTACACACAGTTATTACATTTAAACGGTTGTCATCCTCCCCCTTTTTTTTACATTGTTTTTTTTCTCATTATAGATCTTGTTTTCTCTCTCTTTTAAATTTTAAAAGACTACATGGATGGCTCAGTTTCTTACCATTTCGCCACTGTCAAGCAGCGAAGAGAAAATCGACATGAAATGTATAATTTACTCTTATTTTTTTTTTTTTTTTTTTTTTAAAAAAAAAAGGTGTATCTTACCCTTTTTTTTTTTCTATTATTTTAGCGATTACCAACTAAACCTTCGTCAACAACCTAAACAATCACGAATGTGTGGAGTTGGAGAAAAAGGTAATGTATAAAGATATAAAACGTTGTTGTTGTTCCCCCTCTTTTTTTTTAACACTTTTTTTTTTTTGATATTTAGCTGATAGAAGACCAATAGACCCACCTCGTAAGCTATATAATTTCAACTTTTGAGAAACTTGGAGCTAATCCCATTCCCTTTTCTTTTGTAGCCATTGTCCAACTAAAAGTGTTTGACAATAGCTTACCTCCCAATGATAAAAAGTGAGTGAGTCCATACAACGACAATGCAAGAAAAAGAAAGACTCATGCCCATGTTTTTATAGTTATTTACAGAACCCTTATTATTTTATGTACGCTTCACTCATGGCAGCTGATCTTGATGAAGAGTTACACTTATTACGAGACGGTAAAACAAGAAGCACTACTGGATCTGTTGTTTCTTCTCTTTATCACTTGAAGGATATCGACAACACAGATGCAGGTTTTTTTGTGTTTCCAGATCTATCGGTCAGGATGGAAGGTAGTTACCGTCTTAAATTGAGTTTATTTGAAATCATTGGGTAATTTAAAGGGACAAAAGCTCAAACGTAAAGCACTTGAAACTGATTTTTATTTATTTATTTTTGCTTAGGAAAGAGGTGTTTCACTGTAAATCCATCATTTCGGATGTCTTCTTTGTATATTCTGCAAAAAAGTTGGTAAAAAATAATTCGTTTTTTATGATCAGTATTTTAATGGGCACATCCACGCAATTTCTAGGTTTCCAGGAATGGAAGAATCCACCTTCTTATCTAGATCATTTGCAGACCAAGGTCTGAAGATACGAATTAGAAAAGAATTACGTCAACGAAGAAAACAAAGCAAAACGGGTGACATGGAAGAAGAAGGCTATGGTCAGACAGATCAGGATGGAAAACGTAAGCGATCTCAACAAGAGGAAAGCTCTTCATCACACAGTCAATCACCCATGATGGATCCTAGCAGTAGTACATCATCATCATCAAGACCTTCTGCTTCTTTTATTCCTTATAGTAATATGGATACCCAACAACAACAACAACAATCACAATCTTACCCTTCATGGAATGAACCCTCTTCTTCTTCTCCAAATCGATATTCAAGTGAAACTACAACTCAATTACCCTCCATATCAGGTAAATGATACCAGACAATACACACGTATTGAAACCGTGTATTTTTTTTTATTTTTACTAAAGTAGAAAATAACAGATCGTCGGGTCACAACAGCACAAAGTGATGGTGGAAATGAATATATAACCAGAGATGCTTACTCATCTTACCCTCCTCTTCATCCAACTCAGGAAGCATATCCTTATCGTCTACATAATTCTCATGATCGTCGGTGACTTTCTTTTTTTTTTCTATATTCATTCATCCGTCTCTCTATACACAAAGACGAAACCAAACTTAAACTAAAAAAAAATACACTAAAATGTCTCTTTTTTTTTAAAAAAAAAAAAAAAAAAGCTCATTTGACTGGTTATCCTGGTTTACCTGATCCTGCTCCGAAATTGGATGGTCTTGTTTCACTCATCAAGACACTTGCAGAGAAACCTGATGTTTGGTTTGTTACCAACCAGCAACTGCTTCAATGGATGAAGAATCCTGTCAAGGCCTCTGAGCTAGGGAAGCAGGATTATATGAAGTGTGGTCTTCCGGTGATCCCAAAGGAGATTTGTAATGGTCTTGATGATGATAATAATGCGAGTGTGGATGATGGTCTTTTGAACAAGTTAGTAGACATATCTATACATTATACATGCATTTATTTAATTTCTTTTTTTTTTTAAAAAAAAAAATGTATGACAATAGCTGTAACTTTGGTACAACAACATTTAATACATGTTTCAATTGTCCAAGCACGGCACCTTCTTTAAATATGCCTACTCCATCAACAGCTGCTCAGAATGGTTCGGTTGGTTTTAGATATCCTCTTCCAAATAATTGCGAGTAAGTTTTTTTTTTTTTTTTTTTTTTTTTTTTTTTTTTTTTTTTTTTTTTTTCCAACAAGATAAAACTTACCACTTATTTTAGTACCAAATGGTGGGATCCTATTGGTAATCAATGTCTATGTACCTCCACCGAATGTCAATACAAGGATACTGCTGTTCCTGTCAACCGAACCATTGGCACCAATGGTGTAGTTTCGAATGGATCAGGTTCTAGTAATAGTGCAAATGGAATGATGATACAACCCATTCAGTTTATTTTTGGTATTGCATCCTTTGTTGCTTTTTTCAATCTATAAAGTTGAAAAGGATTATTTCTGTATTCAGAGTCAATCATATCACAAAAAACACTTTTTCTCCTTCTTTTTCTTTCATTCTATATAAAAAAACATATATATTTATCGCTTAGTAAAATATCCAAAGAGGTACAAAACAAAAAAGGACACTTGTGTCAATTTTTAACATGATGGAATATGGTGTGTGTTTTTTTTGGCTTTTTAATATATTTAAGATCATTTCTTCGGTTATTGTATGATATATATTTTTTAATAGCATAGATGTATGTTCTTAATGCGTAAATTCACTAAAAAAAAAAGTTGTTAGAAAACCAAAAATCTTGTATTCTTTTGTTTTCCAAATAAGGACCATCTACTAAAGCCACGCAAATGAGAAATATATGGATTGATTGAAGTTGCATTTTTTTTTTACCCCTTCTTTTACCTCTTTCCTTCTTCATTTTCTTCGGATTCTTTATTCAATGGTAGTTTTATCAACCGAGATTTTGGCAGAGATCTTCTCCCATCTTCACCAGTTTGACAAACTCAAATGCATGTTTGTTTGTCATCAGTGGAAAAACACAATAGAACGTTTTTCGCTTTATGATACACTCTATTTATTTTCTTCGCGCAATCTAAATAAACTGGCCGCAAAATTGAAAAAGGAACCCAAAGCAGCGAGTCAGACAAAACAAGTCGTTATCTATTTCACATACAGAGATAGAATCTTCAGGGACGAGCTAAACGCGTTGCTTGAATTACTGCCAAATCTAAAAATACTGCTCAATTTGAAGGGCCCATTATTTGAAAATGATGATGCGATGCTCCCTGATGAAGAAAATAAACGAGTCTATCCCTGGGCAAGACACGTTACACATCTTTCGGAAACAGAAGACTGCCAAATCACACAGCAATTATTTCAAGACCAATTACGGTTATCTGGCAACGCCTGCGCAAATTTAACCTCACTCCACATCAACCTTAGAAGAAACATGGACAACTATGTTGATAACTCCCTTAGACTAAGCGAGAGCTACTTTAATGATAACTTCCTTGAAAATTTCAAGTACTTACCTGCCTTGACACGTCTGAAAATCGAGGATGTTGAGGCACATCTGTATCAACTTGACATTCTACATAGCTACCTGCCCCGTCTCACATCTGTTGCGTTTGATAGAATCTATGTTGGGGACAGATCATGGTCTGATAACGGTCTTGTACCCGCAGCCGCAGTGACAGAGTGTCTCTTCCATTTCCAGATAATAAATATGGTGGTGGAAAAGTATATAGAATCGCTCACCTTTATCTACAAAAAGTATCCCAACCTGACACACCTCTCCTATGTCAGCTACCCAAACAGAATGAGCCACAATGATATCCAAGAACTAAACCAGCGTGGATGGGTACCACTGTTTCGTCAATTGGGGCCTCAGATCAAGACACTATGGATCAATCACTCCGCCCGTCTCGACAATAGAGTCGAGATGCTGGATCAGTGTCACCAACTCACTGCTTTGAAGCTTGGCTATTTCCCCTTGCAAAATGAAATCCACACTCAGCGTATCCAACGACTGGAGCTGTCCTTTTCAGACAAGCAAAAATTGGACGAATTCGATTGGTTGAGTCCACTAAGGGTGCTAAAAAAGCTCAAGCTTACCTTTTCTAAAAAGAGCAGGGTCCAGTTGAATAGCCTCATCGACCATGCGCCACCCACCCTTACAACCCTCTCATTGTCCAGTGTGAATATAGTCCATTACATGCGATACAGTGGCCAAGCCACGATCGAGACCCTGTCCCTCACAGGTGTGAAGCTCGCTCACAACATGGATACATTCTTGTCCCGTCATTTCCCTAGGTTGACTAGACTCAAGCTCTGTCGCTGCAACTTAATTGGCACCACCTTTGTACTCTCCACCATGGACTTGGGTTACTTTCGCTATACCGAGCGGTTTGAGGAGGATCAGAGTAAAATCGCCATCATCACACGACCCGAACGTCGTTTGTACCTCTTGGAGAATAATGGTAAACGTAGAACATGGTTTGACGATTTCAAGACCTTTCATAGGAACCCTGCTACTGCTGCATTTTCGTTTCCCTATACGTCACGGCCTATCGATGCTAAAAGAGATGTACCTGATTTTACGTTGGTGTGTAGATCAGTGAGAAATATAGATTTCTTATTTAAATGAAAACGATAAGCGAGTTAGGTTATTATTAGCAAAGTGCGATTTTTTTTTTTTTTTTTTTTTGACTATTGCTTATTGAGTGAATAAACTTTTTGTGTGAGAGAAAATATCAAATTGTGCTCCTTGTGAAACCCAAATTGTGTGACCTTTTTGGGTCTCTTGCTCTCTTGAGAAAATCATTTTCTCTTTTGATATTCAAAAAAAAAAAAAGCTGACTGTAAAAAAAAAAAACCATTTGGGAAAGAGCATTAAAAAAATAAAAAAAAAGCCGGGAACCCTGTTTTCGACCCAATCATTTTTCTTTCCTTTTCTTTCCTTCTCTTTTTTTTTTTTTTTCCCTTTCCCCACTATTTTTTGAAGTTTAGATATAAACAAATGGAAGAGGAGGAATATGATTATGAATCACTTGGTGGGAATACAAGCATGACTCAAAATGCTTTAGCTGGTGCAATGGCTGGTATTGCAGAACACTGTGCAATGTATCCTGTTGATAGTATAAAGGTGAGAGTGGGTTATAGAGAATAGAGTATGTATTTAGACATGCAAGATAGACTAGAATGCAAGTCATTCAAAGTACGGCAAAAACAGCAGCAAAGGAAGCAGCAGC
>MU622379.1:10683-29330 GCA_025399235.1 Backusella circina FSU 941 | reverse complement strand
GCTTCTCTTTTGTGATCTTTTTAGTTTCATTTCTATTTGCAATACAATGAAGAAAAAGTTTCCTTATGCCGTAAGTAGTTGTGTGCTCCAATTAGATGACAACATTCATAACATTATCCGTTATTTAGTTGGATTCATTACATTGGGATTCAGAGCATAACAAAAACACTGAAAATAAATATTGCTACTGCGGTAAAGACTACAAAAAGTAAAGAAAACACCCTCGTGTCCTTAAGTAACAGAAAGATTTAAAGATTCTCTTTTTATTGCTATAGCGAGAAACCAGTCATTCGATGCAAACAATGGTTTCATGGAGGTATAAAAAAAAAAAAATTTTTTTTTCTTACTCTTTTTCAACTGTTAAATGAAAAAAGCATAATTTTTTATTCTTTAGACTGCATAAATTGCTTATCAAAGCCACTCTTATTTGGAGATACATTTGGCGAATTTCATTGCTCTGTTTGTACAAAATCAGCTGAAAAATACGAAAGAAAGAGTCTTAGTTGGGTTACTATTGTGCATTGGGTTATTTATAATCTTATTCGAAAAGCACAGATTGAAGATGCAAAGAAACCCAAGAAGGAACAGCGTGAACATTATTACTTTCGCTGGAAAGAAGATGTGTGTGCATTTATTGATGATTACTGGGATTATCTTGCACCTGAAAAGCAAAGTAAACCTATTTTTAAATTACAAAAAGAGTTGGAATTGAACCTATTTGTTTAGGATCATTGACATGGAATAATACAATTGCTAGTGTATTATCAACTCACAGTGATGTATTTCTATCAGGATACGAAAAATTCCATCAAACTGGTAAGCAATATATTATTTTAAATAATGAAATAAATAGATCATCTCACCTCGCTTGTTAAAAAGCTTGGTGGACATTGTATAAGATCGAACCGCCCTCTAAAGAGAAACGAGCCAAACCAAATATGAAACAAAAGCCAAAACTAAAAAAACCTCTCAAGCGATCGAGAGCAGAAGAAAACACATCCGAGAGGCCTAAACGGAATTTGAAACGACAAAAAGAAGACGATATTGTAGAGATAAAGCAGGAACCTCAAGATGATTTAATGGATCTTAGTTCACTTTCAGAACTTTCATCAGCAGAGGAAATATCTGATTCTGATAATGACGATGAATCAAATCCAAAGAGTAAATCTAATCATACTGGGAAATCATCACCAAAAGCAAAACAATCCAAATCTTCTAAAGCAACTAAAAAGGATACTACGTTAGATGTTTTGAAATCAAAGGCTAAATCAAGTGAAAAGGAGCATGCTGATACTTCCAAGTCAAAAGAGAAGGAAGTAGAAGTGAATCTGGAAAATACAACAAAAGAGCAAGCATCACAAGAAGAAGATCAACCCATCTCGACTACAAAAGATGAGACAAATAAAATAGCGGATCAAGTAGATACAAGCCAAGAAAATATACCCCCATCACCAGAAACAACCATTATCAACACACCCAATGTACAGACAAATCAAGTGGCACTTTCTTCTGAATCGAGTACTACCGATACCACCCTTATTATCAAAGAAGAGACTATACAAGATGCACCGCGTTTGGATTTGGAGTCGACAAAGCCTAATTTCAATCACACACAGAAGAGTAATACAACTATCGGTCCAAATCTAACACAGCAAAACGAATGGCATTTATTACAAAAATTGGAACATGCCTCCAAGAAGTTACCTTTTGCGGCCAACCGCTACAAACGTAAATTAGCCATGCGAAGATTAAAACGAAACCTGGGCATAAAACTGTTTGATCTGGATCATCAAGTTGTTCACTTACTCAAAACAGCAAAGACGTCCCTGGAACCCATCTCTAAGAGCACCACCATTGCACCCGCCTCTAATCAAATCATCCATTTAGATCAGCCACCACAGGATCACTTTGATTCATTGAATGCTGCCTTACTTGAAAAAATCACCTACACGCCTTACTCATCCTCGTTTGCTTCCAGATTGTATGGCTCGATTCGTCATCGCAGCACCATCACACGCGACGAGCCGTGGTTATCGTCATGGAATGGACGTAAATTGCGACCCTTTATTCGACGTGATTTTGAGAGCCGTCCTCCTCGCATGAAATTGTTGAATCAGATCAGGGCCTGTCATGGGAAACCTTGTAAAAAGGGCGGTGATGATCCAGCAGCAGGCGACTCCAACGAGGATAGTATTGATTACGTTTATTTTCAAAAGGAGCATCTGGTTCAGGTAAATCAAATGTTGTGTCGTTCCTTCTGGGAGGGGATTGATGTATCAGAGTCGCTGCTTTACCCAGAGTTTAGTGTGGTAGCGCTCTATAAAAGAAAAGTGATTGCATGTGCTTTTATGACACCAGAGGCTTATATCACTTATATTGCGGTAGAGATTGGTTGGGAGAATGCTAATATTGGACAGTAAGATCAAAGAAAGAGAGAGATATATGTGGTGCTTATAGCTAACCAAAAAAAAAAATGCATATATTTATTTAGATTCATGCTGTATCATTTATTCCAAACTGCTATAAGTAAAGATGTTACATTACATGTTTCTGCCAATAATAATGCAATGGTATTTGTGTAAATGATGTTGGTTGGCCCAGATGACAAACTAACGTTACTGGTTTTTTTTTTTAGATTTTATATCAAAAATTTGGCTTTAAACCTGAAGAGTTCGTTGTTAACTTTTATGATAAGTACCTACCAGCAGATAGTAGTTATAGCAAAAATGCGTTTTTTATGCGACTAAGAAGATGATGATGATGATTTGATACGTGATTTAGAGAAAGAGTTGTTCCAATTTACTATCTTTGAAGGCAATCTTCTTTGTTTTAATTTCTATATTTCCCCCTTTTTTTCTATTCTACAATAACAATGCCATATATATATATATATATATTATAATATTAGAAACTGTATTTATTATTGTCTACAAATCACTGATCTTTGTATGGCATTATATTAATATGGGAACTTCACTTTATACAGGCAAATATGTGATTAATTATCGCTCAGATTTATCGCAATATGCTGCTCAACTTTAAGATATACTCTTTTTATAATTGCTTTTTAATGATACCTTCATTAAATGGTTTTCTGGCAACTGCAAGTACTATAGAAGGAAGGAAGCAGCATTTATCAGAACCAGTCAGAGTAGATACTACTAGCTAGTACCAGCCAATGTCGACCAACCAATACCAACTCATCCGTTTGCTTATTTTTGTAATGTTTTGCGTTTCATATCAACCTTCGTTAAAATTTAACTATATTGCTCCCTGCCATTCCTCATAATTTCAAGAAAACAAAAACAAAAAAAAGAGCAAATCACAGATAATTTTATATCCATTTTATTACGGGTCCCACCCCTCCGCGATATTTTTTTTTTGTTTTTATTATGTATTATATGTGTGTATAAATATAAAAAATAATAATTATTAAACGAGGGGAAAGGGCTTTTTTATGTTAAGAACTGAGGCTTTGCGCTCTTTAAAGTTAGATAGGTTGGTGCCTATCCAACCTATCCAACCTATCCAGTCAATTGGAAAGGGGTTATATACTAGTATAGCTCCCTGAACTCAACTCTATTGAGATGTTTTGGAAAGTGCTGAAGGATCGAGTTAGAAGAGAGAAATTGAAAGATACAGAAACACTTTCTTCAAGAATAATTGAAGGTAGTAAAGATGTCCCTGTTGAACATATACAAAACTTCATTCAGCACTCGATCAATGTAATTTCTAAATGCTTGAATAAAGAACCTTTGTGATTGCTTTACCATTTGGTCCAAATCCGTCTCATTTTTTTGGGCAATTTAACTTCGAAAAAGTGTGCAAAATTTTTCATAAAAGTGGGCGGAGTTTTCAAGCATCCGGTAAATTGAGAGTGGAAGCATAGTAAAACAGCCCATTCACTCCTTTGATGGATTTCAACCCACTTTTTACTTGATAACATCACACTCATACACGCCTTTTTATTAATTTGAATATAAATACAATACACACTTTACAAGCTAACAACCCCATTTCATTTTATATTTCAATGGTTTACATTCTTCTTCTTTCACCCTTTTGAGTTTTCTTCTTCTCTTTATCTTGGGTCTTTTCCTTCTTTTGTTTCTCCATCAACATCTTGTTACGTTCCTTCTCCTTATCAGATGCTTGTTTCATCTGCTCTCTTCTTGCTTTTTCCTTTTCCTTTACAGCATCAGCATTTCTATTCGCCTCCAATAATGGATCTATATCACGATAGTAAGCATCTATTTACACGTTATAAAAATATATATTACCTCCAGTAGGTTCATTATGATGACCTCTTCCCTTGCGACCCTTTGTATCTGCTGCTGCTGATTGTTGTTCATTATTATTCTCTGGTCCATCCTGTACATAACTATACTGTTCAAGTAACTTATCACGAGCCTTCTTTTCCTCGGTTGACTTCTCTTTTTGAGCATTTCTCTCCGCAAGCAACTGTTGCTGCTCTTGTTCAGCCTTTTCCTGTCTTATCTTTTCCTGTTCTTTGGCTTGCTGTAATTTCTTTTCCTTCTGCTCCTTTTCCTGGTTTAGTTGATCTTGTTGGAGTGCTTTCCAGTCCTTTAATAGCTTATCAATCAATGCATCCGTTGATTTATCCTAAAGTAGTGTATGTTTAGAATTACAACCAAGAAAAAATGGATTTTTTCTCCCTTCTTACAGTTGTCTCTGCGAGGAACTCTGTGATAACTTCACGCTTCTCCTCTTCTTCAATAGACTCATCTTGAATAATACCAGTGATGTATTCTGAGATATCCTCGTCTTTATATTCATGGCATTAATATCTTTGCTCTTCAATGACTCAAGTCTTGATTTACCTTGGAGTTCAAGTGTTGCTAATTGTTCAGTAACTTGATCAACAAGACTCATTGTAATAAAGTATAGAAGTAAAACAAAAATAACTTGTTAACAAGTATGAATAATAAGGAAAAGAGTTAACTTGTTTTATATATAAAAAAGCGATGACGCATTAGCACAGCGCTTTAATAAGGTATTTGCAGCAGAACCCATAGCCAAACAGCAGAACTTGAGTTACCATGTACCTGACAGTGCATACACTGATGTAGATGAAGAAGTAACTATATTTGCTCCTAATATCTATTTGGTGTTCTTAAAAGGAAACTAAAGCACAAGTAAAATAGATTGCAAGAATGTTGCAAGAAGACGACGATGAACATGATGACGACATCAACGACATGATTTACGGCGCACTCTCAAGTCAGCAAGATGAACGCCTCGTTACAGAAGCAGAAGAAAAGCTCTCTGGTGCACAGACCCTATTTCTCGGTTCAGACTTTGGCAACGATGAGAGTGATGCTCTGATACGCCGAATTCAAGAAGAAGATGCATTGGATTCAAAATATCAGACCTTTGCAAAGACAAGAGATGATGAATTTGAATCACGCGTACATGCACTTCAAAAAGAGGCACCGATAACAACAGCAACATATGATGATAAACCAGCTGGATCTATACCAAAGCCACTCTTAAAAGAAGACTTACATGATGAAATGGATGATTGGTGTAGTAAGTCTTGCTACTCGTACTGTTAAACTCGTTTTGTTGATTTGACCTCTTTATTATCTCTATTTAGCCATCTGTAATGAGGATGCCACTATTGAATGCTTGGGTTGTGATAATGACAAATATTGTAGCCACTGTTTCTATGAAACACATAGGAGTGAAATGGCAGATTATGATGCTACAACGCACAAGAGTAAATCTTATACAAAGCAGTTTTAATCAGGATAAATAAAGCTGATTATACCTGTAAATGTACACTCACACATTCAATAATAACTTATATAAATATATACACAGGAGCCTTTTTTTATAATTTATTTATCCCAAGTTGGGGTTAAACTGATTATTTAACTTTGGTCTCTTCATATCTGCTGTTGGCGGTGGTGGCTGAAACTGTTCTTGTTGAGGAGGCCAATCCACTTTTCTCTTATTAAAAGGTCTCCAATTTGCATTCATGGAAGCACTCTGTTGTAGAGGAGGTGACGATGATGATGATGATGACGGAAGATCTGGTGTAATGGATGGTGTCGTAGCAGCTGATGGTGCATTGGTATAAGGATAACTAGCAGAGGTGCCATTATCCAAAGAGGTTTGAATCGTAGTAGGACGCAAACCACGTGGAATCGTTTGTTGTTGTTGCTGTTGCATTATCTTTAAATGAGAACAGTGCTTTTCAAGTATATCATATAATGTATTCTTTGAGAATGGCTTTGGTAAAATATCATTCATACCAATACCAATATACTCCATGATATCATTCTGTGTGAAATTGGACGTCATGGATACAATGGGCGTCATTGAATCGTAACGTCGAATGTTGCGGGTCGTCACTATTCCATCCATTTTGGGCATCATGATGTCCATCAAAATCAAATCATACTTTTCTACACTCATTTTCCGTAATGCCTCTAATCCATTGTTGGCAAAGTCAATATTACATCCAAAACGGTTCAACATGCGTCCACTCACGTCGCGGTAGACTGAATCATCATCTACGAGTAGTACACGAGGTGGAGTAGTCCAGCTACTACCAACCATCATCTTGCTTTTGCCTTTATGGTCATTCTGACTGTCTTTTGCTTCGTCGTGTATTTCAGTGATGATGGGCTGTTGTTGCTGTTGCTGGTATGGGTCTTTGTTATTGTTTGATAGTCTGCCTAGAGCGAGGAATGTAAGACCATCTGATGTTTTTATGGAGGAGCCAATAAGGCTGTTGCCATTCATTTGCGCTGCTGCTGCTGCAACAGATGGTGTAAGGGAATTTTGTGATACCTGTTGGTTTGTTAAAAACAGGTCTTCAAGTACAGATTCTAATGGATTGGCTTGGTCCATCCAGTGAAGGGGATTGGGGTTGGATGTGGATGCGGATGTGGATGGTGGTGGTGGTGGTGGTGGGGTTGATGTTTTTTCTATTATAGATACATATTAAACACATGTATTCTATAATGTATAGTAATTTGTAAACAAATTACCTCTTTGCTTCATTTGTTTCATACACTCAGTGATAGTGTCATGTCTCTGATTTAGGTTTTGCTGAAAGCCTTCAAGTTCAACCATGATCCTATTGTCAGTTTTTGAGATTGAGTCCAAGGTGTGTTCTAAATCAGAGTGTGATTGCCTTAATTCATCTACTTGACTTTGTAAATATTTGGCGAGTTGACGGAAATCAGCAAGCGCTGCTGTATCGTCTGTTGTTACTTGGTTTGCTGATGATGACGAAGATGCTTCTATTGAATTACTGTTTGTAGGTGTTGTAGGTTCTGGTGATTCTGTTGATTGCTGTTGCTGTTGTGTTTGTTTCTTTTTCCCAGGTGATTTACGTTTGATTTCTTTTAATAATTCCTTTTGATCTCTTTTAAATTTGGAATGCTCGAATTCCCACACCTAAATTCAAAGCATATTATTATGATTGACCTGAATAGAGAGAGAGAGAGAGAGAGAAAGAAAGAAGTATTATACCTGATCAGTCTGTAGCTTGTCCTCTGAATTGCGAATCTTATGAAAGTCATATTTATTCAACTGACGAACAAAACTTGCAAAGTTTGAGTGCTTAAAATGCCTTGGTAATATTGATTTTGAGAATTCATTTGTATCTTTAACGATAAATGTTGTCCCTGATGTATTCCAGCTGAATATATCATTGGACGATTTATCTTCCAACATACTTTTTTAATTATTTATTATAAGTTTCGAAATAATAACTAGTTAGTTTGTCAGCTGACTTACAGAAACAACTTTTGAATAAAGTCAGGTACAACTGAGGAACTGTTTTTTGTTTTTACTGACTTTTTGGTATCTTCCGTGTCATTCATATCAGAAAATAGAATTTATTAATAAAAAAAGAAAGAGAAACAGAGACAAAAAAAGAAAACAGAAAAGAAAGGTTGCTACCTTAAGCAGCAGTGGACGAAAAAACACTGGTTAAAGTGTGACTATTTTCAAATCTGAGTTGAAAACCTGATTCAAAGTGAAGCTTGGCAGAGAAGTTCTTTAATTACTTGATATTTGGAAAGCAAAAAATGTTGTATATTCATAGACTATTTGAAATAGAAAAGTACATATCGGGTAACAGTTGATTCTTATGAACAGGCCAAACAGCATGATTGGATGTTTATCAAAAATGTACTTTGAGATTCTGCCTGTACCTTTTATATTCAATTTAAACTTTGAATGGAGATAAAGTGACAAGCACTTCACTAATGCAAACTCGCGTTTTTTGGTCTAAAAAGTGATTGTGCTTACTTTTGTTATAGAATAATCTTCAATCAATATCAGAACAGCATGAATCATTACTGAATAACACGAATGATATCCATAGAATTTATAGTTGTTTTATGCTTTATATTTGCCTAAAAAAAAAAAATGGCTTTTGGAAGGCTACAAATGCTTACAATTTTCAATAAACAATAAAAGAGGAAATATAATTATTTATTCCCAAGGATATGTTAATACGAGCCGATTATTTTAAGTAGTTTATTTTCATCGATCATGTGGTCGACCTGGAATGATCTATAATATTTCAAAAATAACGCATGAACTTGATTATTATTATGAACCAAATAATCAAGTTACAAAGACCCCCCTCACACTGCCCTGAAATCACACTGGTTGTAGACCTACTGTTGCTGACAACCAATCAAGTGTAAAAAGGGAGTATCCTTGAAAAACAGAACTACTTGAGTTTAATAAGTACTTGTATAACGCTTTGGAAAGAAGAACACATCGTAATTCATCGTGATACCAGACAGGACCAGTCAGAAGTAATGATATGAGAATAGCACACCATAAATTCCTTCTCAGCAATATGACAAAAGCTAGACTATCCAATATCTCACCAACCGCAGAAATAAGTGTGGGCATGTTGAAGAAGAGGAGTGTCAAGTTGTAAAGACTTGTAAGTTTCTTTTTTGACCTTTTTTTTTATCATCTCACTTAAATAAACTTTTGAATGCTAAATAATTGCTTCTACTTTATTTACAGCAGGGACAAAACAGACAGAAAGATAGACACGCAGAAGCATACTAGATGAAAAGATAAGTTTGGGAAGAACAGATTCAGCAACAGCAAAGAGAACGAGAAGCTAGACAGAGAAAAGCTAGATAATGTGAAGAAAAAAAAAAGAGAAACAACCAAGAGAGGAAAGAAATCAAACATCAATAAGCTAGAGAACGCGAGGATGTTGGAACATCCCAAGTGGAACAAAGACAGGTGTACTTGATTTGATTTAGATTTCCACTTGTGTTGCTGTTAGCAAGAGGAATGAAAAGGATCAAGACAGTGAAGACATGGTGAAAGATGAAGATATCTACTCGTTTGAATAGCAACACCAATACTCATTGCTATTCTTCACTTCTGTATCTTGCACTATGCTGGTCAAACTTCTATTGTCTTGTATACTTCCTTGCTCTAGTTTATAGAAACCAAGAGCTCTTCCGAAAGGTGAATTTTGATTAAATTGAGAGAAATTTCATGCTGCAGCAGTAGCTGTATCGAAATTTAAATATATCTTGTCTGCTAAAAGAAATCCGACGTCACCAAACGATTGATTGGTTGCTGTCATTCAATCAAAAAAAAGCTGTGCCAAAATATTATTCGCTTGTTAATTTAATAAATGTCGTGTTTTTTATATTCTATTTTATATTCTCTTACTCTATATATACAAAATGGAAGGACTTGTAGCAGCAAGCCGAAAGTTTGTCACGGGTTATAAGAACGAGACACCTGGTTCTTTGAAGCTCATCGATGTCTATTTGGTGTATATTATGCTTACAGGCATTTCACAATTTGTCTACATGATCATTGCAGGCACATTTCCATACAATGCTTTCCTTGGCGGCTTCATCTCTACTGTTGGTAGCTTTGTACTTGCAGGTAAAAAAAATAGAATTTTTATGCTTATTGGTATTGATATTTAAATTTTATTTTTATTAGCCAATTTACGTATTCAAACCAACTCCCAGAATAAAGATGGGGTTAAAAAAATATCATTTATCACAATAAAACTATAAAACAATAAAACTATAAAACTTTGCACATAAAACGGAATGATTGGATATAAAGGAAAATGAATACTAATTATATGCCAAGAGATATACACATGTGCATTACTATTTACACTCAATTAAGGTTTGTTAGAGTATTTGTTACTGTTTTATGTTGTCAAATCGAATAAAGAGGATGACACCAATTCCATCTATGCTTAAATGAAAGACTCTTTATTATTATCGTCCCGGGATGTTGGCTCCCCCTTTCTACTGCTACTCTCTGTTATCTATGATATAATAGCATCTCTCTTGGTCTTTACTTGATAATCCCCCCCCCCAGCTTTCTTCTATGCTTAGAAGATATATATTCTCTCTCTTTCTAGTCATACAATATGTTAAGAGGAAATCCTGATAATGCTCCCTAAATGGTTTTAGCTTAATAAAAACTCAGGGACAATAATGTTTGTTCAACATGATTCATTTACACCATATTTTAAATGACCGACTTTTATTAGTTTTTTTTTAATCTCTTACAACAACTAAATAAAGTTGCACTCTTCCTTTTCTATTAGAGAGAAAGTTCATCCTTACAAGATGGATCTTGCACTTGATATTACTTCACCTTGTAGAGTCCGCGTGTTATTGGTGCCTGTTTCACCTATTAAAAAGTCCACTTTCTGGCATCATGTCGAACTCGTTCGAAAGTTCAATTTAGTCAGACTGGGTGATGTCACTCCTGATCTTCATAATGGTGCCAATGGTAAAAACTTGAACACTCGAAGAATAAGTGGAAATAAACTCATTTTGTTTTCTTTCTTCTCTTTTTTTAAACAGCAAAGTTCAGTAGTCAGGTTTTTCAAGAAGGACAAATGCATTTCCAGTTTATAACAAAATATAATCGAGATCATTCTCATCTGGAGGACTTTCAACCACACAGACGCATATTTGGTGTATGAAAAGAGAAAAGAAGAAGAATTTGGAAATGTTGATATTTATTTATTATTTTTTATTTTTAGGTCATTGGTATTATGGACTGTCAAGAATGGAAAGACCAAGATCTCAGCAAAGGTCATCAGAAATTTGTAGATATGCTTGGAAAGGTAACCGATATAAGAATAAAAGATCTTCCTATGTTTAATATATTAAAAAAAAAAAAAAAAAAAAAACAAGTATCCTACCGCAGTGGCCACTCGCTGTTTTGCATTCGATCCCAACGAAAACCAACCTGACGATACCAAAGGACTTATCATGATTCCCAACGTCGGCAACATGTCGTTTTATATGAGCACCATGATTTGTGATTTTGCCAGCGAGATTCTCGATCAATTTGCAACCATTGCAAAGCGTATCGAGAATTTAAAGGCATTGGAGTCTCCCATATCTACAGCAACGAATGGGGTTATTGCAAAGAAATTTGGAGAGATGACACCACCTCAGCCTTCATCGAGTTCCCCTATGAAACAGCAACAGAGGGCCTCTCAACCGCCTGCACCTTCTTCATCGATCTCTTCTTCCTTTTTAAAGAGGGCATCAACAACAGCTGCTGCTAGAAACAACCAGAGACAGCCTCCACCCTCACCTACGCCATCTCGCTCGTCTACGTTCAGTAGTCTTACAGTGGGTGGTGACCGCACCAGGCAGAGAACACCGGGTCGTATCAAGAAATTATTGGCAGATTTTTATTTATTGGCCGGTAGATTACCAGATGCTATTGAACAGTAAGTAGGGAGGAATATGATGTATAACAGTCAACTTAAAAAAAAAAAAACTGTTAGTTATAATCAAGCCATTGAAATGGCAAAGTCATTATATGATTATCTATGGCTAGGCAGTGCACAAGAAGGATTAGCATGTGCCACTATCATTATGGCTTTTCTTCATGCAGACGGAGGGGTAAAGATATATAAATCAGCTTACAAAAAAAAAAAAAAAAGGGTACAAGCTAACCAAAAAAGTCCATTAGAGCATTGTACCCCGTTCATCCACATTAAACGAGGAGGATGACCAAGACCCCGTCCCCACCACCCGCCCAGAATCCAAATCCTTGGTCACCGAAGTCACCGACATGTACGAATCTGTTATGCTCAATTACAACAAGGTTAACTCGACCACCACCATCCCCATGCCACGTCTTGTCTTTGCCGAGGCATGTCTAAAGATATCACGCTTCTTAATGATTGTGTACCTGCATGGTGGATGGCAGGACTCCATTCTTCAAAAGGTCATCCAATCGGATATGTCCAATCCGGTCAAGTTGAATGAGGATCGCTTTATCAATACAGAAGATCTTGTCAAGTGCAAGGAGAGTGGGATCCAACGGTTTGCAATTGCGAAATGGATAACAAAGATTTGGACAATTGACATTAATGATATGGCATTGATTGATCAGGTTAGAAAAAAAGAGAAAAGATGTATTGCAAAAGAAGACAAACTCAACGGTTACTTTTTTAAGATTAATTTAATGACACACATGTCCTCTGTCTTGTCGAGCCTTGGTTATCATCGTAAAGCAGCTTGGTTCATGTATGAAACATTGGATCGTATGATGCCATTGCTCATCCAAGGTAGAGCTGCATTGACTGGTTCTACTGCAAAGAGATTGTTTGGTAAAGGGGATGATGGTATATTGGATGTATTAAAACGTATCTGTGAGGTATACGGCATTGGAGGTAAGAGGAGAGATGATTGGATAGAATAAAGCGATAATGGTGAATATGTAGAACAAAATGTCCAGGATGGCGGGACACTTCAGATGATGCAAAACAGAGCGGATCATGCCGATAAGAGAGCATCAACATCACAAAATAGGAAAGGCGGATCATTTAATAAGATTGGTTTTGGTTGGGCTGTACTTCAAATTGATATTTTAAGAGAATGTATTGTTATTTCAGAAGCAATTCAAGGTATATTCTTTTTATATGTATAAAATAGAATAGTCTGTTTATTATGATCATTATTCATTTAGACCATGCTTCCATGCTGTATTATACCACTGTTCTCTTGAAAAACCTCTACCAATACATTTCCAAAGACGAACAAATCAGACTAGCATCCTCTATTCAACGTATTGTGAATATCAATAAGCGTTCTGGACAAGTGGATAACAATATTGTCAATTATTGGGGCTTTAACATTGTCAAAGCAGCTGAACCTATTCAGCCCATCCCGCGTAAGGCCATTTATCAGCACCCCTTGCTGATTGCAAAGGCACTTGCTGCTTCAAAGCAAGGTAAACTGAATTCGGGTGATCCTTTTATCTATAATCCATTTTCTAAAAAGAAGAATGATAAGGTAAGAGAGAAAGAGAGATGCCATTTTAGAATAGGATATTCATTATTATTTTCATATACAATAGCCTCAGATTAATTTAATCAAGGATGAAGTCTGTGAATTCAAAGTAACACTTACCAATCCTTTTGGTTTTGATCTTGAAATTAGTAACATTGTTTTAAGGTAAATCATCATCATAAAAAAAGAAGATGTGTGTTGACACACACATATTACATTGATAGCACTTCTGGTGTGGATTTCTCCCCTGTTCCAGTCGCTGCATCCATCCCAGCCAACGATTCCATCGTGTTACGTTTAATGGGAACACCTTTACAAACAGGTGATTTGTATATACGTGGCTGTATCATTAAAATCACTGGTTTTGCAGAGCAAGAGTTTTTGATTGAAAAACAGACGACGCCAAAGGAGGCAAATAGTCGAGATGATGTAGCACAAAAGGAAGCACCGTTTAGACTCAAGTACAGGTAAGGGTTTTAGTGAGAGTAGAAAGATAGATAGTTTGTTGTTTTTTTTAAAAAAAAAAATACGTGTATTTATATTTATAAAGTGGACTTCGCGCATTACAAACACCCAAGAAAGAAGAAGGTAAATATATAAAGAAGAGATATGAATTTGTCTCTAAAAATGCACATCTAGTTGATGCAGCACCATCCGAAGCACCACTCTATCAAACCTTAAACGTCATTGAGGACCAACCTTTACTCAAAATCAAATCCACTTCGTTACTTCATGGCGCTGTGATGTTATTTGAAGGGGAAATGTAAGTTTTTTTTTTTTTTTTTTTAGAAAAAAACAGAAATGAATTTACTTATGGGTATAACAAAAAGGACACATATCACTATCCAAGTTGAAAACATTGGCAATATCCCTGTCGACTTCCTTACCCTCTCCTTTACGGATTCCACCACAATGCACCCCAAGGTGATCAATCCCGAGTTACCCAGTGAGGAGCAGTATGAGATTGAATTGTATATAAAGGGAACACCTGTGTTTTCGTGGGAGGGTTCGAAAAAGGAAGGTGCCCAGATTGGTAAAAAGGTGCATTTGCCGCCTGGGGAGAGTACAGAGATTCAGGTCAATATTTATGGAAAACAAGGATGGTAAGTTTCTTTTTATTATTATTATTATTATTATTATTATATATACAAGAAAAGGGAAACCCTTTTCCTTCTTGGGTTAAAAAAATGTCACATATATATCGAGAAAGAAAATGGACAATACCTTGGTATAGAGCGACATTTTTTTTTTATATATATAGATTAGACATAATAAAGACCGATTGTGAATCTTTTTTTTTTTTTTTTTTTCCTTATTTTAATTCATATTTCTTATTTATATAAAGTACGGGTGGTGCTATCCATATTGACTATGGTTACTTGGACCGTGTGATTAAAGACCAAGCACTCGAAGAACAGCCATCGCAAAAGGAAAACAACGACGACGAGGATGAACTTCCCGCCACCCTCTACACCCGCCAACTCTATCTCCCCATCATGATCACCGTCTACCAGAACCTCGAGCCACTCAACTGGGATGTTCTTTATCTACGCCAAAACATATCGGTCCCAGAGGCACTTGCGCTCACCGCACGGGAGAAATTGGAAAAGCAATCACTCGAGTGGATGGAGACCGCAGACCAGCCTGTGGAGGAGCTCCTACTGATGATCCAAGAGACCTCTGATAGCGATGACAAGAATCCCTACTGCCTCCTCACCCTGGATGTCCGAAACACTTGGACGGTGCCCTTTGATCTTGAATTCACCGTCAAGAATGCAAAGGACGATGTCCTCAAATCCATCGTGACCATCCAACCCACATGGACAAAACGCATCGTCCTGCCTGTCAAAAAACTGTTCTTGTCGCCCGAAAAACGGGTCGAGCCCATCCCCAGTTTCGACCCGCACAAGCAGTTTGTGGTGTCACAGGGGCCCAAAATGGCGCCCGAACAGGAGCGTGCGCGTCTACAGATGTTTTGGTACCGAGAGCAGTTGCTCGAGCGTGTCAAGGCCAAGTGGCGTTGCAGTACCACGGGGCGTGAGGGCGTAGTTCATCTGAGATCCTCGTTGCGTCTGACACCGCTCCAATTGAGTGTATTGAAGAAGCAGGACATTGAGTTTATTGTTGCCATGTCGGAGAATGTGCATACGGTCGGGAACCGTCAGTTTGAGTGCAGTGTGAATAAGTTTGTTACGATGAATGTGACCATTTTAAATAGACAAAGTAAGGCGTAAATATAGATAGATAGATGTAGATATTGAACTGCTTTTTTTTTTTTTTTTTTGTTAGCACATCCTGTCAAATTAATATTACGTATTCAACCTGTACAGAGTTACAATGATGGTGCAAAGGAATATGATTTGACTGAAAAGTTACTTTTACAAGGTGTATCACAAGTTGTTTTGCCCGAGGTAAAAAAAATAGACACACACAGAGAGAAATGGTACTCATATTTTTTTTTTTTTACTCTAGATTCCTGCTAATGGAGAAATAGTACACTCGATTCCTCTCTGTTTTTTATCAAGGGGTAAATTTGAGTTCCTCTATCATGTAGAAAACGTTCATACACGTGAGATGCATTATGATCATGATTGGGCTTTTGTACATGTACTTGAAGATATGGCTTAGGTTATATATATATAATTTATATATAAATGTTGTATTTTTATTATTATTATTATTATTATTATTATTATGAATTGAAATAAAAGAAAAAGAAAAAAAATAGCTATCTATTTTTTTTTTTTTTATAAGAAAAAAAAAAAAAAAAAAACGTTTCCACCAAAATATATATATAAAAAAAAAAAAAAAAAAAAAACGTTTCCACCAAAATATATATATAAAAAAAAAATTAAGAGGAGGAAGAGGTTTTTTTTTTTTTTTTTTTTTATGAGGTAACATATAAATTAACAGTATTGTTCATCCCCTTACTCTCAAATCCCATTTGGATATCGTCGTTTGAATTAATGGTGATTAAATCACCCTCCTCGTCCTCATATTTCAGTCCCAAAACAGACTGTTCGAATTCCTGTCCATAAAGTTTGATTTTGGACCCGATACGTTTGAGGAGCTCGTCAAATTGGATATCGGTGGGTACAATGACAATGTAGATGGCGCCAAAGTAATGCACCTTGAGCTTGGCAATCTCTCCGGGTAAGGGGGATGGCTGAGAGGGTATGAGCATGATGCGGTCCTCGAAGCGGTAACCATTGGATTTTCGCTTTTCGTAGTGGGTCTGGTCGCAGGTATGACCGCCCTTGAGCACGGGCCGTTGGATATTAGGGCTGCTCTGCGATCTGGCCCGAACATGGTTGAGTGGGGGTGGTGGAGGGGGTGCTGGAATAGGTAGATGCTCTTGGTGACGTGTGGGTGGAGGCGTAATGGGTATATATGAATTTTGATGATGATGATGGTTATAGGCATTGATCTTTTCTTTTGGTTCTGTTCCCTGTCTTCGCTGCCAAAGTGAACCCGAGGGGATGGAAGCCGAGTTGCGATGACTCGATGCTGGTGTCGTTGCTGTGGTGGGTGAAGAAGGATAGCTGCTTGGAGGTGAGGAAGGGTATGACACATTAGAAGGTGGTGTAGGAGGAGGAGGAGGGGAGTAGGTATTATCATGTGTCTGAATAGTGGGTATGCTAGCATTCATTAGATTGGATACATTTGAAGGAGAACGTGGTAAAGGAGGAAGTGTCATGCCTGGTGTACCATTAAAATGACGCGAGGTGGGTAACGAAAGGATGTTGCCCAATAATCCAGCGTGAGGCAAGGACTTTCTCGCTGGATGATCTGCATGACGAGGATGCTGCTGGTAACTGAATCGTCTGGTTCGTAAATAAGATTTTGGGGTCACTGCTGGTGCTGTTGTATATTCATCATCTTCGCTATGATTTTCACTAATCGAACCAACAAAATCCTCTTCGTCCTGATCATAATTAAAAATAGAAGAGTCATCATCCATACTATGATGATGTTGATGACTGATGGGTAATCTGGGTGTTTGAGGGGTCAGTGGGAAACCATCTAATTTTGTGGGAGTCATATCGCCTCCTCCTCCTTCTATCTTTGCTTCAGTCAATTCGATAATACTGGTCAACCATTGTCGTAATTGTTCGTCATTGCGGCACTTGAGGTTGATTGTCTTTTTTGTATCTGGCATAAGCGAGGTGACTATTAGAGTATATAGACCTATGTATATTAAAGTTTTTTTTTTTTTTGTTTAGTACACCAAAATTACAAAATCGTTACATATATACACATACAGGTATATTTATATAAATGTATGTATATATATATATTTGTAAAATAATATATTTATATATATATATATATAATAAAATTGTTACCATTTTGCCCGGTTCCTTTGACATGTTCAATCCTTGAAATAGTAATCTGTTCTCTCAAAATAAGAGTACCGTCCTTTCTCTTCTTCTTGATGGAAATAGCATTTTGTTTTTTCCCATTGTCCTTGATCTCCTTACACACAAAGCAGGCCTTCTTGAACAGATAGACGACCACATCTCTTTCCGTATTATCATTTCGTAACAATATAAATCTATCGTGCAGTAATAAAGGACCGAAATTTTCAATCGAACCTTTCCAGTTTTCTTCCATTTGAATTCTTTTCTTAAAATCCTCAACCAATAGCAGATTCTCCTGCAGGCGCTTCGTCTCGTTTACTTTTTTGGTTACCCTTTGAATCGCTTCGACACCCGCCTTTTCCTCGTTATAATAGGGCCAGTTCTCGGGCGTGGCCTTGACCAACTGCTGGATCAGTAGAGGGTATTTACACACTCGTTGAATCGGCTTAATAAGCATGGACGGAAGCTCGTAGGTTGGAGACATGATATGAGCCAACTTTTGCAGTTTGGGAGCCACATGAATCACAAGGTCTTGGGCAATCTGGAAATTGGCACAAAAGGGCTCATACACAGCAAAGGCTTCCTCACACTGTATAAATAGACTTCCAAATCGTTGTTCTTTTTGGTCATTTGCGGCTTGGCCTTCCAATTGGATCAAAAATCTTCGCTGGAAGTCCACCAATGCATTTAAATTACCAAATAAGTAGTGCATTGTGTCTTGAGAAAGTACATCCTGCGCTTGGACTTCTCGCATGTAATGCTGCATAATTTTTTTAACATGTTGAATAAATTTAAATAACTAAACAAAAAAAAAAAAAAAAAAAGGAAAAAAAAAGAAAGTGCATTGACTGTATCGATGCGCTGCAGTCTGAATTTCATAAGGAGATATTCAAAGAATTTGTATATACAGATAATAGAATAGAAATACACAATACTATACTTGAATATATTACAAAAGACTACGCAT
>MU622378.1:99572-113351 GCA_025399235.1 Backusella circina FSU 941 | reverse complement strand
ATGAAAATAATGATAATAGTCAATGGTTTCTCTCATCGAAATATTTAAGTAAAAGAGTTAAACAAAGTTTGGCACCATAGTAGAAAATAATAATCGGGTTCTTTATTCACTAATATGATGAATATTATATTATCAATATCAGTATCCTGTTCATATCAAGTAATATCCAACCATATCCAAAAATAAATAAGATTATAGCTTATATTGTTCTCAACTCTCAAAAGCTTCAAATACTTTTCACCTCCTTGCTTAGCCTTGAGATTTCCAAAGTACCTATATCAAATATCAATTATAAAATACATAATACATAATACATAATAATGTATGTAAAACAAACAAGGGATATTGGATTATACTTATATCATTTCATATTCTATTCAGTTTAGAGTATTACGACTTTTTATCTAACCTGTTAATGATAAAACTTTAAAATCCAAATTTCAGTGCTTTATTTTGTCTTAAAAAAATAAAAGGAAATAAAAGAAAGCCGTCAACAGAAACGGAGGATGCTAATTTATAGACACCATACTTCACAAGTTATTTTTTTTTCTTAGATTAGAGGCTCGCTCTCTACGGAGTTATTTGCGCAAATTTTATACGCTCTGGCTTCCGTTACACATTTTCAGCAAACGGTGCCACCTTATATCTTCAACCAAATTGTGTGGTTAAGGTTATATTAGTTTTTCTGGTATGGAGATATAGTGTATTGTTTAAAGATATATTTTGTGAATGTACATATTATTATCCCTTGATGGTAGTTGGTGTAATCTGTCCATTTTGCTGTCAATTTGAAGAAGTAAACAAAGTTCAATGTTACGCCCAATAGTGTTACAGAAACTAATGTGATAAAAGGCTCGGCTTTTTTGGTTTATCAAAACGTTATAATCTGATTTAGCCAACTAGTCTTACAGATAAAAAGTCGGTGCTTTTTTTTTTATTTTATTTTGATTATTGTTCTTTTCATTTTATTTTTCTTTTCTTTAACAACTCATAGGCAGTAAAAAAAAAACTTACTCTTTATAAATAGTAATAATAACAAAATCTAGATCAGAATTTTTTTATATTTGCATTGAAATCGATATGTGCCATGTGATATCATATATCAAAGGCTAGTCTACGGTAGTGGTGTTAGAGCATGTCTATAAGCTATGAGTTTTTTTGTTTTTTTGTTTTTACCTCTTATACTCTTGTTTTAGAAGGTAGATAAGCAAATTTCAAAAAAAAAAAATCATGTTATTCCAAACATAAGTGCATGTCGTAGTAAAAAGAAATATGGTGTTATTATATGTCAATATCATTAGAAAAAAAAAAACAGTTTATCATGTTAAAATATGGTTAACGAATTAGATTATTGTAATAGTTATTATTTCACTTGATAGCATAGTATTAGAGATGCTCTTGATTTGGGCTTCTTTCTCTAAGGAAGATATAGGTTCATTTTTTTCAGGATGAAGTTGTTGACTTTTCCAAGTCCCAGAAAACACAAACAAATAGATATTCTATTTAAATAGTTTGTTTTCTTTCCTCCCCTCACCCTTTTTTTTTTTTCTTTACCTGAGGATTTATGATGAACCCTTCTTTCAAATGGATATATGCAAATGGATCTAACTGGGTGGAACTGGATTATTTCGCTCAAGTACAACTTGAGCGCCTATGGTTAAAGGATATGAATGGAACTATTACAAGCGAAAGATTCCCAGCACCTGTTTTTGTTGATTTTAATGTAATGACAATGTACTATACCGACTATTTTTCAGATACTTATACCATTGAAATCGCTCGCGTTTTTGCTACTGTTCCAACTATGTAATAATTATGAAAGAAATTGCATACCTGATCCAAGTTTTCTATTTTTCTTTTGTCTATTTTTTTTTTATTCTATGTATTTTTGTTTAACTAATGATTAACTGGTGAATTTTTCTTCTTCTTAGCCTACCTTCTATGCTATTTTTAAACAATAAATATTACTATATATACCCAAATGATTAATTCAGTCCCTCTTATCCATTTAGCAGTAACGATAGTAATAAAGATGCTAAGTTTGTTTTTGTTGATAACTATATTAATATAATAGGAAAGTTGTTAGAATAATTAGAATAATAATAGTATTTCACATTTTTAGTTCGGGAATAGATAGTGTGAACACAAGTGGCACCCGCATCAAACAATTATGTATAAGAAAAAAAAATGAGTAGACCGTTCTAACCCCTTTTAAAATTCAGAATATATTGGCTTTTATATTGTAATTCAGATGTAAATATTTCATTATATAAAAGTTTTAAAAAGACTAGTAAATAAAGTATTGAGATCGCTTTATGAATTGTCAGTGTTATCATTGTTTTCATTTAATATAACTTTATGATACTTTTAAAACTCCTTGTCGTCAAGCTGCATGGTTTACACAATAAAAAGCAGTAACAAAAACATTATGATATGAAACAAATATTTATATGAAAAAGACCTTGAGAAAAATAAAACATATCTGTTTTATTTATTCAAAAACGCATAATTAATGAATAAAAAAAACTAACTATTATGATATATAATTCTACAAGGTTGAAGCTTAAACAGAAACGACATTACTAAGTGTATAATTTTATACCATAAACAATCGATTCAATAAATATTTGATGATTTTTAAAAGAAGTTTTATTATTATAGCGTCTAAATCATTCTTCTTCGCTTTACTAAACTACTGATTTACGTCTAGTGAGAAATAAGGATTGTACCAAAAGCGGAGAGTACGACAAGATATGATCCATTGTGCTTGTATGTCATATTATTATAATTGAGTAAAATGTAAATAAGATTCGGAAATAATATGAGATATAGGTGGTTAATATTACATAATGAGACCATTCGCAACAACACACCAATCCAATTTTCATTATAGTGATAATATGAAGCATTATATAGCGTATCAACGATATCTTTATAATACAAAAGCTAATCATATATTTAACAGGAAGAATCAGAAGAAATTTAAACGACGCCTCTTGGTAAATGACTTTAAACACGTAAACTAAATGACGATGCCATTGTTTATCCTACAGTCAGGAATTATTTTGTTCCTGGGAGAATCACATATTTCTAATCATTAGGACACTCTGATATCTTGAAATAAATAGTAGAACAACAATGCTATCTATAAATTCTAAAAATAGGTTCTTTTTTTTATTAATTCTGTTCATAATGTAAATAAATCTAATTCAAACAATTCTATATCATATCCAAAATTCGACTTGATCTATCTTTCCACTATTACCTAATCAAGCCAAAATTGTATATTGTATAACTCTCGATTAGAAAAAGGAGAAAATAATTTATCTCTATGTTTGTTATAAAGTAATAGGGAGCTTGACGATGTTTATTTTTACGAGAAAATACAAGAATTAAGAATTTAAAGTTGTGCCATAAAGCCCCGATGATGCCATTTGACGGGGAATTATGAAAAAAAAAAAAAAAAAAACTTCTTGATAAAAAGGTTAATATCTTTCATATAAATATTATTATTTATTTTTATGCATATAAAATATAACAATAATCAATAGTAAAATAATGAAGAGGGTATCACATTCTGAGCCCTTTGTTACTGGACATTTTTTTCAAGTTTGATAAAGGCTGAGGAGACGGCCATGAAACAGCATCAGTAGGAACAAACTTTTGTGCCCACCATTGCTGATTTATATGGACAGACATTGGACGATTTGAGTTATGATAATGGTATTTTTTATCACATTCTTCGTTTTTGACAGGTGCTATTTTGTTACTATGTTGCTCTTGTTCAAATTCGTATAGAATACGTTCAAACTCATTCTGCACTATTTCATTCGTATCTTTTTCCAGTTTCTTTTTGCTAATGCTGTGTTCATGATTCTTTTCTTCCAATTTCTTGTATTCTTCTTGTAAATAATGCTTTAATTGAGTGATTTCGTCCTTGTGTTCCGTTTTTATCTTTTCCATATGATCTTTGTATCTTTGTATTTGGCTATCTTTTTCTTCCAATATTCGTTTATATTCTTCTAATTTAATCTGATAATGATATTCCTGTATCTATATTTATGGACATAGCTTTCTTTAATATACATAAAGATGCATAAAAAAAATAGAACAATAATAAAAGAGATCTTACATCAAGTCGTTTTTCCAATTTTTCTATTTCATCTTGTAGATTGACATGTGCTTTTCCTGAAGGAGATATTTCTGATAAAAGTTTTTTATCCGTTTTATCATTCTACACATAAATCAATCAAGCTATAGTTTTAGTGGTGCGAATTTTCTTCTCTAAAATATATATACTCATTTACATTATTCGACTCGCTTTCATTCTGTAGTGGTTCCTTTTTTAATATATTTTTATTTGAGCTCGATTCATCTATTTTGTTTTCTAATTGAGGCATATTTTTGCTCTGTTCATTATCTCTCGTTGTATTATTTTGCAAAAGTAGCTTTATTCGCTCAATTTCTTTAGTTTGTTCTGCAATAAGTAGTTCATCTTCACTTGTCTAAAAGAAAAATGCTTAGATTTATTCATCAAAATAGCAAAAAATATCTCGTTTTTTTTTTTCTAAACCTTTTTCCTTAATTCTAAGCACTCTTCTTTTAATAAAGTTATGGGGGATTTTCGGAATCGAGTAGTCATTGGAGTAGCTGGAAGTTTTGAAGGCTGGTTTAGTGATAAGATCTTTGCTTTGGACATTTTTTTTTATTTAAAGAGAAGAAAAAAGAGAGAAAGAATGAAGTAAAAAAACTTTTTTTTTTTTTAATAACAATAAATGTTTGGTATTATCTTGTTTTGACCATAACCCCCCTTTTTTTACTGTAGGTGATCACTTTAATGTAAATAATGCAAATCTTTGTTTTTATTATTGTTTTTATCCAATTTGGAAAGTATCACAGACAACCGAGTTGTGGATGTTTTAATTAAAGTTTTTTAATGCTTGTAATACGCTGCGTCTTCAAAAAGAAATACTTGTTCAAAAAGTCTAGAATTGGTTTTATCCATCTTTCCACGTAGAGTGTATTAGCAGAAATATTTAATTCGTCTCTGCATTCATTTATCACATTAATTAATGAACTATATCATTTATTGAGCGACTTGATATTTACTACTAGTACAAGTCTTATATTCTAACATAGAAAAAATGAAATACGCATGCATGAGAATGATGTAAAATTTAGCCGCTACAACTGGCAACGTGTATATAAATACCTAATTGATTAGTATCACCGGACTTGCATTAGTTAAACATACAAAACCGAGCATTCAAATTTATCAGGTCCTGTGATTGATCTTTTTCCTTTCATAATAATAATAAAATATATACAAATTTAAAATAAAATGACCTTAATTGTAAAATGTTGACAGTTAATTAATCAAAAGGATTGGTAGTCATAAGAGAAAACAGAGAGGAATGGAAGAAAATATTTCACAAATTTTAAAGTATTGTGGACTCAATGTCATTAAGAGCAAGATGACTAAAAGTGCTAATGGAATATGCGAGTATGTGTATATTCTCCCCTTATTTTTACGGAGTTGCATCAGAAGGTGTTTATTATTATTCTTCTTCAAGTAATGAATGAAACACCAATTGATCGATATTGTTAAAAAGTATATATAGTAATGTGAAGTTTGTATTGCATGAATGTTATTTATTTATTAATGGTTTATATTCATTTCAAAGTGCTGCGGTAAGAGGTTTTATAAGTAATGACTCCTTTTATTTTTTTCTACATATAATTACCAAAAGTGATTGTATTCATCACTATTTGCCTTTTATATTAATAACCTTACTTTAAGATTCCAAATAAACAAGCGTGTAACTAAATGGAGAAATGTTTATTTGTTTAAAACCAGTCAATTCAATTGACAAGGAAATGAATGGATATTCTGTTACTTTAAATTAGATTTTATAATGCATTGAATATAAAGCAGAGCGTGAATTAGACTCGATTTCTGTATAGCTTAAGTTAAAAGGTGTCAGCTATTATGGTGGTCAATATCTCACTTTATAATACATTTATAATAAGTTTGGGACAACACAAATGACAACAGCCAATAAATAAAGTTGGAACGAATTAAAAATGCTTGGGTCGATATAGGTCAACTAATCAAAAATAAATAAGATAATTCAAAGTGGTTAAGAAATAATATCAGATAAGAAAGTGAGATCCTCTCAAGCCAACGAATGATACTATTTTATTTGACATAGTGAAAACAGATACCACTGAGAATTTGTTATTTGTCTCAATACATTTATTATTTTCGTAAAATTGTCCCACTTTATCTTTTGTGTTCCAAATTGCAGTGTCTTAAATCTAGGCAAATGTCCCATGTTCATTTGTTCTGTTCCAAACTAATTGTAAACACTCTAATAAAAAATGACGGAAAGGCTACACATAAACAACAATAATATGTAATATACATAAGCAAAGCCCTTTTTGTATTTATTATTTAATAAAATAAGACATGAACCAACCTGTTAGTTTACATACTATATTTGAATTCAACTATAGAAAATGATTCAGCGAAAATTGCCATTAACGTTCTGTTTAGATTTCAAGGTCTACCGAAAATCGACCATTTCTTTTTTACATTTGATAGTGAAGTATCATTATATTTGGTAATATCTATTATACAAGATAAAAGTAGAGTTCAATTAACTTTCTTTATAATGATTTGTTTGTCATAGTAATAATCAGGTAACAATAAAAACCACATGGTTTTGAGAATGATTAAGATAATTTTATTTTGAATGTTGCTATTTTGATCGCGTTTCTCTCTCTCTCTCTTCTTAGTACATCTACAAATATAGACAAAACGAAAAACAGGACTCATTGAGCTTAACAGATGATTGATAAAAAGATACTTTACTTTATAAATATAAGTGGAATAGTCTTATATAACGTCAAGAGACAAATTAGAGACTCTATATTTCAAAACTCTTAAACCTATTCTTCATAATGTAAAAATGAAAAAAAAAATAGTGTTTGTTTTCTCTTGGCAGTTATCTTCCCTTTCGAGCTTTCTCAAGCATTTCAATGGAATAACAAAAGGGAGTCTAGTGATCATACACGGAGATATAAACAAACATAGATAACATGATGAACGTACCTTACTTTTCCTTTAATTCGTGATGTTGGTGAACAGTGAATATTATTGGTAGAAAAGGGATAAAAAACTCTGGTGTATCACTATTTTTAAATCTTGATGTAAAATACACTTCTCTTTTCCAAGACATCGCTTACAGCATGCTTTGAACTCATCAATGAATTGAGACTGAGGATGCCTTCTTCTACAATTTCAATAGTGATGTAAATTGATATAAAGAGCAAATCCATATTGTGCCATCCACTATTTCGGTTAATTCACTATCTTTATGTTTGTTTACATAACCTTTTTTCACTTTCAGTATTATAGTACACCCAAAACGAATTTCTGTACTCATCCAGGTGAGTAGCTGGCAGCGTACCCGTAGCGAATCTGAGCACGCGATTGAACATAGTTTACAACACATTGATGACTTCTTTAAGTAGCTTATTTTACCTCTAGGGGATACTTTCTTCATTGTGTATTTATTATTTTTAATGATATAGTGTACTGGTAATATATGAGAGAGAGAGAGAGAGAGAGAGAGAGAGAGAGAGAGAGAGAGAGAGAGAGAGAAGTGGAAAGCATAGACTATTTTATATTGGAAACAAGAGTAATATGCATGCTTATTGTTTCTGATTCCAACGACATGTTTGCATACATATTTTCTGAGAGTAAAAAAAAAAAAACGCAGATATATATATACGCTCAAGACAATGACTTTGTGATTTTTATAACGCTAAATTAACTTTGTATCACATTACAAAAAGGGAGCTTATTTCCCCTTTCAAATTATAAGTAAGCTTGATGTTGCTTATCTATTCTCTCATTCTTATTTTTATTATAAGTAATAGCACTGTTATAGTAAAAAATAGGCAAAACGAACAAGAAGGCATAAAGTGTGTTTGTTTTTAATTTAAGTACAATAAGCTGAAAAGAACAACTATCAACCAATCACAATACAGCAATTTAGAATTTCAGCAACCTTTTTTTTTTCAAAGGGAAGGGCACACAGAACTTTTTTTCTATATTTATGTATTAGATTCCCGTCTCTTTTCCCTTTCCTTTTCCCTCCCTCTCTCTCTCTTGTTTATTTTTTTTTTGTCAAATGGCACAAGTATTTATCGATTCTATAACAAAACCTTCCGAAATCAAGGCTTTGTTTCAGTACAAGTTTGCCGGAAAGTCACCTTCAGCTCGTCGCCTCCAGCAGACCTTAGCCAAGGACGCGTCAAAGAAGCGTTGCTATTTTTATTTAAATATGGTAAAAACTCCTATATTGTATGTAATATCTTGTTGCTGATGATGATAATAGACTTCTAGAAGCTTTGCTGCTGTCATTCAGGAACTAGATGATGAATTGAGAGATGCTGTAAGTGGTAGAACAAATGAGAAGGGGTGACATGTCATTGATTTCATTTTCATCAATTAGGTCTGTTTATTCTATCTTGTATTGCGCGGTCTTGATACTATTGAAGATGACATGACACTTCCTTTGGATAGAAAGGTCGATCTTTTGAGATCATTTGACCAGATCATTTTTAAAGAGGGATGGACATTCAACGAGAGTGAGTATATACAAGACTAGTATGGATACCAGGGTAAACTAAGACAGGAGGAGGAATAGATTTGTTAACTATCGATATATATAGATGGACCCAATGAAAAGGATCGTGAGTTACTTGTCCATTTTGATGTCGTTATTGCAGAGTTCCTTCGTTTAAAACCCGAATTCCAAAAAGTGATTGCTAATATCACAAAGTTGATGGGTAACGGTATGGCCGACTATGCCACTGGTGAACATCGTGAGAACACCTCCGTTGCCACCATTGCCGACTTTGATCTTTACTGTCACTACGTTGCTGGTCTTGTGGGTCATGGTCTTTCGGACCTGTTTGCCGCTTCGGGTCTCGAAAGCGATGAGCTCACAAAGGAGAAGGAATTGTCAAACACAATGGGTTTGTTTTTGCAAAAGGCAAATATCATTCGTGATTATCGTGAGGATCTTGATGATGGTCGTCAATTCTGGCCTCGTGAGATTTGGGGTAAATATGCTGATAACTTTAGTGATTTCGTTAAACCTGAACATAAAGTCAAGGTAAAGTTATTGTTGTTGATATTATATATATATATATATAAAACACTATCATATTTGATCGTATGATAAAAGGAGAAAGAGGAAATGTGGATAGAAAAAATAAAGAGAAATGAAGGACCTTTCGTGTGTGTAGCAGATATGTGCGTTTATAAACTCATCTTTATTATTATTATTTTAGGCTCAACAATGTTTAAGCAATATGGTCTTAAACGTCTTGAATCATATTCCCAGCGTACTCACCTATCTCTCCAAACTCCGCAACCAATCCGTCTTCAATTTTTGTGCAATTCCCCAAGTCATGGCTATTGCCACTCTCTCACTTGTATTCAACAACTTGAATGTATATCAACGCAATATTAAGATTCGCAAGGGAGAGGCTGTAAAGATGATTTTGCAGAGTACAAACATGGATAATGTCATTACCATCTTTAGACATTATGTATTTGAAATCTCCAGAAAGAACCTTTCAAATGATCCCAATTTTATGGAAATTTCAATGGCGATTGGTAGAGTAAGTATTTGTAATTGCGATTTGATTGGATGATAGTTTATTCATATTGGATTCCCCCTTTGTAGATTGAACAATGGATTGCTGCTAACTATACACCTTCCCCTGCTGCTTTGGCCAAGGCTCAGCAGCCTAATCTTTTCTTGCCTCTTTTGGTTGGCCTTATTGGTTTTGTTATCATTAACTACTTTAAAAACAATGCTTAGATTCAAACTTTTTATTATTATTTTTTTTGCAACTCATCATCATTTTAGCTCCTGTTTTCTTTCTCTCGTATTATAATAAATTAAAAAAAGGATGAATATGTAAAAGACAGAGAAAACATATAACTTTTATTTATTTATTTGGAAAATGAAGTAGAAAAGGGGAGGGAATAAGTAAAAGGAAAGTAAAGTAGAGAGAGAGAGGGAGGGAAAGAGTAAGTGTATGTTGTGGTTTTTATTTACAATAATAAAAAAGAATAAATATATGATTACAAAAGGTATTCTCTCTTCTGTTGATATTAGCATAAAATATTTTCTAAATTCATATTTCTGTCAGCAATAGGTGGAGATGGATGAGCATCCTGTACATCGATAACAATCTTAGGAGGTGTCTTTTGGGATGAGAGACCCATTACATCCTTTGGTTTTAAACTCGTAACAGGTGGTGCTATCCTCTTTTCATTTGTAGGAGAAGAACAACTAGACCAGTCATCTTCATCCTGCTTGTGCTGCGGCGGTTCTTCCCTCTTTTTAGACTCGTCAAGTGAAAACTGACTTGTAAACTTCTCTGCCTCTTTAGGTAGCATTGATTTTGGTTGCTGTTGGAGATTCATTTGAAATTCAGGTTGCTGATCATCTTTTAGTTCGTCAACAAGGCCCTTGAGATAACCGATATAGTCAATGGCGCTTTGTAGGATGGTCATTTTATGTAGATTGTCCCGTTCGGCACAGGAGGGGATTAGATCTTTAAGTTGCATGATTTTATCATTGATGCGTTCACGTCGACGACGTTCAATAGCACTATGGGAGACTTTTCGGGCTTGTTCACGTTCATCTGCAGTGGTACCTGTGGACGAAATAGAGTTGTGACGCCCATCAAGAGGGGTAGCTGTAGGTGGATTTGGGTGCATTTGAGGTGAGAGTTGGATTGGATAGGGATAGACAGAATAGGAAGGGGTAAGTGCTGAGGGCGAGTGTGTTGTAATTGATTTATTATTATTATTTATTAAAGTAGTAGTGGTGGTGATTGTAGAGGGAGAAGAAGTGGTAGTAGTAGAAGATGGATTGCTACATGGGAGAGTGGGTGATAGGCTTGGAGAGATGGGAGGTTGTGGATGAATCGCTAGGAAATAAGGATGTTGAGGATAGACGGGATAATAAGATGGTACTAAGTGTGGATGATATGGCATAATGGGAGGTGGTAGTGAAACAGGTGGCGCTGCCGCTATTTTTACTGGAGCAGGTGTATCCTCCTTACGCTGCTTCTTTTTAGGTGGTGGCGGCATGCTACTATTATTATTCTTTTGATTTGTGTCGTTTGGCATGAACAAAAGACAAAGGTGAATCAAATCAATAAAGTTAGTTTTTAAGAAATTAGGAAAGAAGAGGGGAAAAAAAAATTAGAAATCTTGGTATGAAAGGAAGGTAAAGAAAGATTCTTTTAAAATAAATAAAATAAAAAAGTCCAATAACAAAATAGATTGGCGAGGCATGGTTTGTCCATTTTGATTAAGAAAAGAAGGATGGTTCAGAATTTACCAATAAGCAGCTGTCATTTATAACACGTGTGTCTCTTATTGGTCGGTCTTGAGGTCACGTTTAACCAAAAGGATGTGTGTCAGGGACAAAAAAAGTATATTTCTTACAAGTTCCCACCATAAACGAGGGGATCGCTGATAATGTTGGCGAGTACTTTAGCGAATCAATCGTGTTGATTAAACAGCACAGGCCATTCACGTGAGACCCATTTTTACTCTAATTATTTTCTTTTTATTCGCTTGCAAGAGATTAACATTTAATGTCCGTTCTGTTTGTTCAGTCTGTACGTTAATATTGGACGGAAAAGAAGGAATTGAAAGGCATTTAGTATCAGATGGATAATATGTAGAGGAACAACTAGTGCTTCTTGTGTTTCCTCTATCCTTTTTCCTTTGTTACTATTATTATTATCGTTTATCAGACCAATTCGTACACAATAATACCAATAATAATAAGAATTAATGAGGCTTTGATTACAAGGAAACGAATAAAAGTAAGATCTACACTTGTTTCGTTTATGATTAATCTTTTTTACAATTTTAATTTAAAAGTATTACCAATAGCTTCTGAGTTGGTAAACACGTTCTTTTCTTTCCATGAAACTTGAGAATCTTTTTATTATCTTTTTTTATTACTTTCATTAGTTTCTCCACATTCATATTGAATCAAATAATAGAGTAGATCTCATTTTAATAATCATAAACTAAACCCCTTAAAAAATAAACTTTTATTATTTATTTTATGTAAAAGAGAGAGAGATAGAGTTGATGCAAAGGTCACCGTAATAAAAAGGCATCATACGAATAAATAAAATATAATATACGATTCAAGTTTAATTTATTGGGAATGAATCCATTCCTTTCTGCCAGAAATGTGGAAAAAAAGAATGTTTTTATTTTAACATGATAATCTACCCTGTCTACTACTCCTATTTTTGTTGTTTGTACAACAAGTACTAAAACGATCAAGCTTGCTCTAATTTACCACATTGAAGAGGTTTGTAACACGAATTAGAAAGACATAAATCATGCTATTTGTTTTACTATTTATTACAGACCTTCCATTGACCAATGGTATTCTTACGCTACTCCCTTTTTTCAAATGATATTTATATATACGTCTATTTGTTATTATTTTATGATATATTGCTTTTAGAAACATTTGACATTGAATTGATAAACAAAACTGGTTATGGTTTGCTTTTATTAGATAAAGTAATATTACAAATGAGAAAAAATACGATGATAATGCAATCACAATAGACAAGAATAAAAGGGAATTGAAAACAGTAACAATTTAGTAATAGTAATAGTGATAGTGTACAATCAAATAAATGTAGCCAAACTTACATTAGCTACTATCCAAGTTCATTGTCTTTGGCTTTGTACAAATGTTATCCACCTACAAAAAGTATATATTCTACTATTTATTTCAAAAAATTACAAATTGATGAGAAAGTTAATAATTGATCAAAAGTGAGACCATTAAAAAATGGATCCCTAAATAGTACCTGACCGGGATAGTTAGGAATTAGGGATGAGGAAAAAACTGGGAGCTTCGACGCTGAAGCATCTACACACGCCCAGTAACCAACACACATAAAAATAATCTACCACCTAAAAAGCGGAAGCCACCAATATTACTATTGGTAGTGGAAGAGGGAGTTTCGGAGGAAGAGGAGGTGGTCGTAGTGATGGACGATGTAGCTGATGTTGTTATTTCTACTTTTGTGTTTGCTGCTGCCGCTGTTGGTACTGAATAAGTCGGCACATCTAAACTGTGGATGCTATCGAAAACATCTAAGATTTGTTTTATTACAAAATTGTTTCCCTCAAAATTGGAAGTTTCAAAAATGGTCGCATATACGAAAATGTGGTCAAAAGTTTATTTTATCAGGTTTTTTGTAATGTTCAAGGTGAATAGGAGATTTGTTGCCGTGAATATCGCTGCAATCAATTACTGGATTAGCATGGTTAGCTTTCAAAAAATAAAAAAACGTGTCTGTTTTATATCTTGTTATGGAAGTAAAATTTCAGCCAATCAGAGGCAAGGAAAAAATGAAATGCTTGTTTTTTTTATAATAATTAATTTTGACTTTATTTTCTAGCACATACATATCACCTTGACTCATCTTCTCTCATTTCGTTGCGATTGTAATAGTAGATAACTTTTTATTTTGAATTGATTTTTAAAAAATAAAGCTGTTACTTTGGTTTCATTTCAATTGGGCTTGATTGATAGAAGCTTGTATACATAGACTATTCTCTTAACAAATCAAAACGAAATGCTGTAGCTGTTATAAGTCACAGCAAATATACTGTGCAAATTACAATATGTAAAT
>MU622378.1:50172-99547 GCA_025399235.1 Backusella circina FSU 941 | reverse complement strand
GCGGGGGGATGACTGTGTGTTCTATGAACAATATTATATAATGCAATCATCGTCTATAGTATACATGCATAATCTTTGAGTTGTATATAAAGCGATAACAGTTCCAATTCAATAAATAATATATATTGTTATTATTATTACTATATACAAAAAATAAGCTACTTCAGAAAACCAACCAAATGTAATAGAAGTGTTTGCCTTCATTATTTGTTTTGTATATCCACAGATATGAATCATTCTTTTTAAAAGGACGGTGTTAGTTTTTGTTAATGTCAAAATAGAATACTTTCTTTCGCTTATTTACTACTCTTTTTTATTTTATTTTATTTTTTTTTTTTTTAAAAAAAAAAAAAAAAAAAAAAAAAAAAAAACTGAAAGAATCCCCTTTACCTATCAAAATCCCATCCTTTATCTTTAAATAAAGTAGATTATCTCCCGCCTCTTTCATGCACATCCTGGCCAAAACTGATGAGTACTTAGTTAAGATAAGCCCGTATCACCAAGGTCATTTGTAGTAAAGCGCCTCAAGCTAAGGTATATATATTAATATTAAAATATAAACATAAATTTTAGAAAAATCAAGGTTTACCAAGTACATAAGGCGAAGATATCATATAATGACATATTTATCTTAATTCAAGATATATAGGAATGCTGAGTGTCCTTCTAAACTTGTATTTACTATTAGATCCAGTCGTATCACAACGCACAACTCGCAAAATCCTCATGACAAGCGTAAAAGCATTCCCATTCTATAAAGCAAGGCATTTGGAATAACAAAAAGGGTTTAGATAGAGTAAAAGCAATAATAACAATCATTTATTTATTTTATGCAAGCAATCTAAATTTAGAGTTTATTGTCCTTTTAAAAATAAAAAAGAAAAGGATATAAAAGAAAAGGATGCATAATTATTAAACACAGCACCAAAAAAAAAAAAACGAAATTTAAACATCGAAAACTGAACCCATGAATTTGTTTTTTTTTTTTTGCTCTTTTTCTTTTGTTTCGTAAAGCAAAAATAAATACACAAAAACTGTGGATCTTTGAATAGGGAATGCGTTAAAAAAAGTGTGTGTCAAACTCAGCAGAAAACTTGATTGTAGCACGACCGAAAAGAAGTATTGGAGCACGATTTCCTTATTAGGAAATCAAGATATTTTTTTTCTTCTCTTTTTCTATTATTTTTTTTTTTACTTTTTTTTCTTTTTCTTTTCCTTTTTATTTTAATTTATAAAACTAAATACAACACTATAACCAATATATAAAAGCACAATGGGTTGCTGTTCATCTACACCTGAAAGAGAAGCACAATGTGAGTATCATCCAATATCATTATGTATGTATAACTGACAGGCAATGACAAATGATAATAGCAGAAGCAATATCCCCTCAACAACAACAGCAGCAGCAGCAACAGGAATCGCATGAAACAGCTGGTAATATAAAGAAAAAGCATGGTATTGAAGTCACCATTACAAGACCATCTACCTCATCCCTGAATTCCCAACATGCAGAGAAACTACCACCTGCGCAAGAAGATATAGACAACGAAAAACAACAACAACAATCAACAAAAACATGGCCCATTTTTGTTCGACTTTCAAGTAACGGGCAGGATATCAAAATTGAGGCACCCATTGAGGCACCTTATTTAACTATTGCAGGCTTACAACAATACTTAATACCACATTTGAATAGCGCCAGTGTCAAGCTTATTTATTTAGGGCGCATACTAACCAATAAACAGACAATCGTGCCAACAGTAACGGATGAAGATGTTCCTTTACCGCCACCAAAGAACAATATAATACAAATACAGAAGTGTGGTGTTATTCAGGCAATGGTGGTGTCATAGTCACCACTTTTTCCTTTTATTTTAAGTTATAATAATAATAATAATAATAATAAAAAAGTATGGAAACAATGCTTATAGGAGAGAGACAAGATGAAGTGTTTATATATATAAATAGCGTAAAAAATGGCAGAGAGGGATGTGTGTATGTGTATATATTAAGTTTCTGCATTGCTTTTTATTCTCGTTGATTAAGCAATCTCCATTTCATGGAAATCATCAGGTACTTCTTCAAATTCTATTCCTGTCATCGCTTTGTATTTCTCTAAATCTATTATTATATTATTATTACCATTAGTAAAAAGTGTATATCATATGCTAAATCAAATAATGCTTTACCCATTTTCTTTCTCTTGTTTATCAAATAATCCGTCACCTTTTGTGGGTTGACCTTCTCTTCTTTATTAAACTTTGAACGCACCATGTTTCTAGTTCTACCAGGTAATATATGTGCAATCATCTCAAAATCAGTGCCAAACTGTGATATTGCCTCATAAAAATCCTCTGTTTCTAGTTTACTCCAGCGTCGTGTTTGTGTGTGTTTTCCATATGTTTTACTGTTTACTTTTCTAGTCGTGGAACTTTCTTCTACTACTTCCATTGATCCCTCCTCATAGGCTGCAGTGCCATGGGGACGTTCTACTGTTAACGAGTCCATATCGAGTACAATTTGACCATCGACAATGCGAACTTGAAGTGCTTGAGAACTAAAAGAGAGAATTTAGTAAAAAGAGAGAGAGAAAGACAGTTGTTTCTACCTTTCTTCAAGAACAGCAGCATTTTCAGATTCCTGTCTTTTCCGCTCATTCTCTTCCTTCTCCTTTTCCAATTGTCTCTTCTTTTTTTCCTTTTCCTCCTCTTCATTCTTTTTTAGTATCTCAAGCTCCTCCTTTGTCATTCTCTTCATTGCATCCAGTTTATCCTTTTGAGCGTATCGTACTTTCTCCATCTCTCTAAAGTTTTTGGAGACAATACCATCGAGATCCCTTGTGAACATGGCCATGGGTCTATCGAGATCATCTAGGCGTGCAGGGTCAAAATCAATATCGTCTAATGTCTGGAGTTCTTCAGGCCTCAAATCTTCCAGTCTTTTTTTTTTGTTCTTTCGTACTATCTTTTCTTCTTCTTCTTCTTCTTCTTCGCTCAGATTTTCTTTATCATTTCCGGTACGTGGGCGACGATCACCAATGGTGATAGAGGTGGCACCGCTGCGAGAGGGTGCGGCGAAGGATGTGCCTTTGCCTGGTGTATTGAATGATACGCCACCACTTGCTGCTGTAGTTATTTTTGTTGAGGATGATGACTTTTTGGATGCTTTTTTGACAGAAAATGCTGATTTTTTTGTGGATATTTTTTTTGATGCTTCCTTTTTGGAAGAGGAAGAGTCACTCTTTGAAGACGAGGACTCCTTTTTGCTTGATGAAATGGAAGGTACATGAAAGGTAATTGGAGCTGGAATGGGTGAATTAGGAGTGGGAGTGGATGGTGATCCGACCTCTGGTGTGCTTTTCACATCATGACTCTCTGCATTTACTTTTTGTGTGATTGGAGGTGGTGGAGGGGGACTTAGTTCTCGAGGTTTTATATTTGAGTCTGAGGTGTCTTGTACTTGATCCATGTCTTTATTGTTAGAGGATGGTTCTTCATTATCTATTGTTGTTGTTATTGCGGCATCTAACTGAGGTCTCTTTCGCACTTTGTTGCGATTGGCTTTAGGGGCAAACTTTGCCTTATTTTTATCTATTTTTTGAAAGAAAAGAAAGCGTTGTTAAGTCTTCAATAATAAAATAGGATAAAACAGGAGGCTATTTATTCATGGTCAAGACTTACTAACACTGAGTGAAGTTAATGATGACATTTTTCAATTATTAAATAGATCTCTTTTTTTGTTTTTTTATTTGTCTAAACAAAAGAAAATAATTCAAGTTTTTCTTTTTAAAAGTAGAAAACAGTCACAACATAGCAAAAACCAATAATGCATCAACATAGCTCTTATTGAGGGTTGATCATCAATTCGGGTTTGACCCAATGATCATAATCTTCAGAAGATAAATAATTCAATGATAAAACAGCTTCTTTAAGTGTGGTGCCTTCTTTGTGAGCCTTCTTGGCACATTGAGCAGCCTTATCATAACCAATAACAGGGTTGAGTGAAGTAACCAACATGAGAGACTATTAATAAAAAAAAAAAAAAATGATATGCAAGTTAGATGGTATAAATAAAAGGCAAATAAACATATAAACTTACTCTATTCATGATGGATTTAATTTGCTCACGGTTAGCAACAATACCAACAACACAGTTATCCTTGAAGGAATGACAGACATCACTTAATAACTTGATAGATTGAAGTACATTCTTAATAATAACTGGTTTAAATACATTCAACTTTAAGAAGGTTAGTTTTTTTTTTTTGTCAATAAATCTCCTCCTCCTCCTCCTCCTCCTCCTCCTTCCTTCCTTATCTCCTCTTCACCACTTCCTTCTCTCTTATTTCCTTTCCACCATTCACTTTACCTCAAATTGACCATAACTACCAGAGATCGTAACGGTGGTATGATTACCCATGACCTGTGCACACACCATGGTCAATGCCTCACACTGGGTGGGGTTGACCTTTCCAGGCATAATGGAAGATCCCGGCTCGTTCTCGGGTAAGCTGAGTTCGCCCAAACCACAGCGAGGTCCCGAACCAAGATAGCGAATATCGTTACCAATCTTCATCAGGGAGGCTGCAATAGTGTTGAGAGCACCAGAGCATTCTACCATGGCATCGTTTGTAGCCAAGGCTTCAAACTAGAAGAAGAATTTTGCGTAAGTCATCCATAATGATGCCCCCCCTCTCTTTTTGACTTTTTTTTTTTTTTAGTTTTACCTTATTGGGTGCAGTTTCAAAATGAAGTCCAGTAAAATCCGAAACTGCCTGGGCAATCTTGACATCAAACCCCTTATGAGTATTCAAACCAGTACCTACAGCAGTACCACCCTGAGCCAAGCGAGACAGACGTGGCAATGTATCCCTGATACGATCAATGGCATAGGTCAACTGCTGGACATAGCCCGAGAATTCCTGTCCGAGTGTCAGTGGGGTCGCATCTTGGAGATGTGTACGACCAATCTTGATAATGTCCGCAAATTCATCCGATTTGCTCTGGAGGGAGTCCCTAAGTTCCGTTAATGCTGGAATGAGATCTTGGTTGATCTCTACAACGGCAGCAATATGCATGGCGGTAGGGAACCTGTAATGAGTAGTGATGGTTTTAGATGATGAAAATGATGCAAGTAATTACAAAAAAAAAAGCACCTACGTATCATTTGATGACTGACTCATATTAACATGGTCATTAGGGTGGACTGGTGTTTTACTTCCGAGTTTACCTCCCAAGATCTCAATAGCACGGTTTGAGATGACCTTTATGCATAATGTTAGTCTTTTTGTTTATTTACCTCATATTATCCATTTTATTTACCTCATTTACGTTCATACTAAAAAACAAAAAAGGGGTAAAAATATATGTACACGATGAGATGAATGATCTTCTCGCTTTCTTTATTCATTCCCTATTTCAACTTACTGGGTTTGGGTACCTGAGCCAGTTTGCCAGATTACCAATGGAAAGTGATCGTTTAATTTACCCGAGATAACCTGAAGTATATATCACCATGGAAAAAGGCGGGGGTTAATTGGGTTTTTTTTTTAAAAAAAATCTAAAAAAAAAAAAAACGATCTATACCTCATCAGCAGCAGTTTGGATGGCTTCCGAGATCTTTGGATCCAATTTGAATTCAATATTCACTTTAGCAGCAGCCTTTTTCAAGATACCAAATGCCTTGATTAAAGCGGGTGGCATACGTTCAGTAGGTCCTCCAATCTTGAAATTCTGTAAGGATCTTGATATAATATAAGTCTTTTAATTTTAAAACGCGTAACCACTTTTTTTTTTCTTTTTTTTTCCTTTTTACCTTTGGGTTTGTGCGCCCCAATATCTATCAGCAGGAACCTGAAGCTCACCAAAGGTATCACGTTCAATTCTATAATCGGTCATTTTAAATTTAATAATAAAAGAAGAAGAATAAGAAAGAAGAGTTGAATGAACAGCTTTATAAGGGGAAAAAGGTTTTGTTTGTGTGACTTTTTAGACTATTCATCACCCGACTTTTTTAATTTCTCATTTTTTTTCATGCTGTAAGAAGACCAAAGAACTTTATACTTTTTTTTTTTTTTATCACTTTTATTCATTAAATAAAGTTCACCCAGTTTACTTGACGCTAAAGGAAAGAAAGGATATCTATGATGAAAGCGAAAAAGTGAGTTACGGGAAAAACAAAACATGCATGTTTAAAACGAAAACAAAATTGTTTTTTGTTTATGCGTTTTCACACCATCACTTTGGTGTGAATGTGAATATCAAATATTCTACTGTATTTCCACTCTCAATTGGACAAATTTTTGAAAACGTTGGTCATATTTTCCAAAAAAATTGGTCACGTTTTTGAAACCCAGTTGGTCATTTTTTTTTTTCTTTTTTTTTCCCTTTTTCATTTTTATTATTATTATTGTTACTTTACTTTCATATTTTTTTGAAATGAGCATAAGTTTTTTTATAAAGATGGTGCTGGTAATATGGTTGACGAGCAAGGAGAGGAAGCAACCACCTTTGTTGAAGAAAAGTCATTTCGCTTGAAGAGTTTGACAGATCTTCGAAAGTATATTAAAAACCAAGAGGTTCAGTTTGAAACTACTCCCGCTGACACTGTTATGGAAGAAGCCACTTCTAAGAGAGAGCGAAATCTTGAATATAATGTTTACACCAATGAAGATCGTAGGCGTTATTTCTATTTTATTCAGGAGAAACTCATGAAGCCTAAGCAGGCAGCTGTTGCCGCAAATGTCAACTATGATACTGCCCGAAAATGGAGAAAGGCCTACAACGATGATCCAGAAAAAAAAGTTCCAACAAAAATGATGAACTTGACTATGAACAGACCAGTTAGCCAGCTAAACGATGTTCACAAGGCTCAGTTTGTTAATTTTTTTGATGAGGATTCAACTGCAACAATCCAGGACGCAGTTGAAAATTTGACTAAGAGCTTCGAAGGTTTAGAGATAAAAAAAGTCAAGGGTAGCCGAGTTTATGAAGGACGAGTGCAACCTTAGTATAAAAGTTGTAGATAAACATACTGTTGCACGTAATGACGATAAAAATCTAGAAGCTCGGGTTGAATGGGTTAAGAAATGGATCGATAATGGAGTTAAGTATCTTGACAATTGCGTTTTTGTTGATGATTCAGTAAATTTATATTATACTCTTTTCTTTCTGCTATTACGCATTGATGCATTTCTTCTAATCTTTACTTTACAGTTTATGCATTTATATAACTTTATTTTTATGTAATTATAGGCAAAGGTATGGTAAATAAAAGCTTTTACAAAGGCAAAAAAATGAATACATTTCATCATTTGCTATATATAAATATATTTACATAAAAATATGTACAATTGAATTGGTTTTAGATACTTTATCACTGTAAGAAGAGATTAACAAAACGGGTATTCTACATTTATCCACCAGGTGGGTACAGAGGGTCCGTTTGAGTCGTACCTTCGCGGTGCTTGCACCCAGCCACTAGGTCTAGTGCTAAGCGTGTGTGTTGGATAGGATTGAGCTAAAAGAATGTATATCAGTAATAACATATTGAAAACTGCATATTATAATAACATACCTTTATATGACGACAATGATCTATTAGAAAGTGATATGCTTTGAATTAGCGTCGTCACTTTCATTAATAACTATTACTTACCTTTGAAATAACACCAAGCATAAAAAGCAAACCCCGTAATGGGAACGCTGCAAACAGACGGCAACTAAAACCATCATGTTACTTTCACCTTTACTTTTACCCTTCTCTTCATTAATAAATAACAAGTGCATACCTTTACAAATGTGAATAAGACAGAGAGAGAGAGAAACCGGGATTGACATCTTTTTATGCTAAAAATGCCTTTTTTGACTTTTTTTTTTTTTTTTTTTTGTACCAAGCAGATGCGTATCAAGTCGCGTTCTGAATCGTAAACGAAAGAACAAAAATCAGTAATGACAAGTTTATGTATTTAGATTATTTAATAAGATTAGATTTTTTTTGGTATATTACGTACATGCGAATCAAGGGTAGATAATTATGAAAGATACAGGTGGGTGGGTATAAAGCACATGATGTGGTGGGTAAACGTAGACTACCCATTGACAAAAACCTTATTTTTTTTATATGCAAAAGCATACATCGGGGTTTTCATTTTATTTCTAATTCATCACCACCCTTTCAAAGAAAAGTGCAATGAGTACATTTAAAATAGACAACATAAAAAGCCCTTTTTAATAGTTAAAAAAAAAAAAATCTAATCATTCAATATAATGATTGTTAGTTTTATGCCAATCCTCAAGTGACATAGTGGGGTACTCTGTAAAGGCATTCTTGGATGGGTCAGGCTTGGGAGCAGGGACCCAGTCCGGTTTCGAGTCAAGCATGATGTGATTGATTTTATCTTGGTCCACTCTAGGTAATGGCGTATCAATGGCGCTAGCATAGGGATAGACCAAGTGTCCCCATGCTTCGTCGTGGGCATACAAGTGGCTACCACATTCACCACAGAAGTGTCGAATATTTCCACTTTTGAGAAAAAGAAAATCAGATACTGTTTTTTTTTTTGTTTATAAAATAGCGTCAACTTACCATTTTTCACCTGTTGCTTTGTCTCTTATGGCTCGATATTCCCTATAGTATAGGTTGATCTCTCTTTAATAATAATAAAAAAAAAGGGGGGGAGGGAGGTTTACTTACTTTTTGTACTCGTTTCCTTCGACCTTGAGAGTATCGTACTGCGGCAACAGACAGCATTAATTTTTTTTTTTTAAAAAAAAAAAAATGACAAATAAAATAGATGTTTACCTGTCCCATAATATTAATGGTAAAACCACCTCCACCTTGACATTTACGACAGATTGAACTTTCGGGGGGGGGGGAAGGGGGTGTTATTCATTTCTTTTCATGCATTCATATATATGTCTGATACTAACCAATAACAATACATAAACTTATTTTTTGGTTATTAATAATCTATTCGAATAATCACTTTTTCTTTAAGAGTTAAAACTTACAGGATAGGGCGTATGAGAAGTAACAGTGAAACGTACTTTTTCACAATGACAAGAGCCTTTTAATTCCATCTTTTTTTTTTCTATCAATACAATATATGTGAGAGAGAAACAAAAGTAAAATAAAGAGGAAACAGACTAGTTTTTTTTTTGGTATCCTATTATATATAAAAAAAACCTTTTTTTTTTTACTCCCTTTTTCAGAATAGCTTACGTTTTCGTCACCCTGTTTCTGTAAAACATGATATTCCAGACCTTAAAAACCTGAAACGGGGAACGGGTATTCTTTCTGAAAGAGCATGAATGGATTTCAAAATGAATTTCCCAGAGAAAATAATAATAAAACACTATGTGGAAACATATATATTTACTCTTAATCATCTAAAATATAAATTCGCCATACTTTGATAATCCACTTGGGCACTATCTATTGTGCGCGTCTCTTGAACTAGATAAAACTCAGCACCTAAATAAAAATAAAAAAAAAAAACTTTCCAAGCCCTTGACGTAACTTAAATAAAAGTTTACCCACGTATCCAAAACGTCTTATATAAAGAATCTATAAACTTTAATAAGAATCGATCACAAGTTTTCAAAAAAAAAAGAAAGGCTTAAGTGGTTTGTATTTAAAATGGAGTACCATTGATCACTCTTTTCGTCACGTAGAGTAACACGAATCACCTTATCAATATTATTGTTCACTATAATACAGGATGCTATTAAACAAGTTTCTTTAATATCGAACACTTCCTCTATTGATATGATAAGGATAGATCAGATAAAATCATTTTTATATGGAAGATCAAGAACATGAATGCATGATTTTCACTCACGTCACTGCATAAATGCAGTGTTTATCCATGTTCATTGGTAGCATTGATGCGTAGCATTGAACCACTATCACCTTGATGAAAATGTTTATTTGAATCACATTCACAACATTTCATTTTAGAATTTAATTATTCATTTATTTATTAATAAGATATATACAATCTATTGGGGTATATACAGTCATTTATTATGATGCTGTGTGTCCAAATGTTTGATTCCATTTTAATACTTCATTAATGTCTCTTTCCCAACTAGTCCCATCACCAATATGTGTTACGCATGGAATGGGATATTTTGACATCCGCACCTAGAAGATGGATTGTTATTATAAAAATCGCAGTAGTCGTAGTCGTGAAAAACGACTCTTATCCAACTCACCTTGACATATTCTCCTTTATTCAATAAAAATATCTCTTGTCCATCAATTGAAACCTCGACTTGACTACGACTACGATCACCAATCTTTAAATCAATCGTTGAATTGGTTGGTAAAAGTGCTGTCCTAAAGGACAATGATCTAGGACATATTGGCGTCATAAGGATACTTTGAACACTGGGATGGACAATGGGTCCTCCTGCTGATAGCGAATAGGCAGTTGATCCTGTAGGTGTTGCTACAATCAATCTAAATATATATATATATTTAATGAGTATACATATCTTTACCTTTCTTTTTATTCTATTCCTATTCCTTACCCATCAGCCTATTTTTTAATTATTATGATATTAGAATCCATCATTTATACTGCCACTTTTTTTTATATATATATAAACAAATGAACTAACCACACATTCTGTTAAATACTGTTTATCAATATAACAATCCAATGATGTTAAATGAGGATATCTTCCACGATGTAGTGTCACTTCATTCATCACCTGTCTATCACCTTTTTATATACACATAAAAGAAAAACTTTGAATCAATAATAGAACTTTTTTTTTTTTTCCCTCTCTCCCTCCATGTATATCTTACTCACCCACTTCCTGTCCATCCAATTCAATTCGTTTTCCATTGGACTGATGCAATGAACAAAATAATCGCATTCTCATCATCAAACCCACTTTTCCCTCAATCATATCATTGAGCACCTGCTGATAATGGTCAAAATCTATACACTATATCAGTCTTGAAATCCATCCAATGACATCGGTTTATATACTTTACTATATGATATTAAAAAGCAAAGTGTCCCCAATGAAAAACTAATCACAGGTGGTGCAGCCTTTGGAAACAGCGACGCTAAATGAAGCATGGTGCCATCCCCACCCAGCGTGATGGCAAAGTCGACGGTACGCGTATATTCCTCATTTTTGCCTTTTTCAATGACATGCACAAAGGGGAGTTCCTTTTGGAACTGCTCAGCGACTTCAGGTTCGACAATGATATTTAAATTGGGTTTTGTTTGATGAAGCCAACTATATAGAGAGAGGAAAATGTTTAGTGCATATATATATATATATATATATATATATATATATATCAATATTTGCTACTGTTTTTACTTTGCTAATTCTACAAGTGCCTTTTCTGTCCGGATATCATTTGGTTTCTTTACTATTAAAACCGTGTGTGGATTCTTCATCCATTTTAAGGCATAGTTTCCACTATTTTTTTTCTTATTATTTAAGTATGATCCAGTTCTCTCTCTCTTTTTTTTTTTTTATTTCAGTTTACCCATATGAACTGCCTGGTACTTGCAATATGTCACCTGCTCGTTTTGACTTTAACAAGTCGGAATGATCATTGCTGTCCGAAATGTCTATTTAAAATGCTAAATGGTTAATTTAGTCTTTTATTAAAATGTCAGAATAAAGAGAGAAAAGTCAAAATACCTTTTCCTTGTTGTTCTTCTTTTGCCAACTGAATACCCACTTTGTTAGGTAAAACAGTTGTTCTTCTAAGTAACCCTGTATTGTAGAAGCGCCTATAAACAATGCGCGAGGCTATTTGGGTTCTTTGAGTCAACTGAAATAGACGCATTTTTTTATTGATAATCGGAAGAGATAAAGGTGTATAAACAAACAAAGAAAAAAAAAAAAGGATTAAAATGCATATCTTTTTAACCAATGGTACCCTAAGTGACTCAAAATTGATAAGAGAGAAAATAAGCCAATAAAAAGAGCCCCAGGGATTCAATCGAATCTTAATTCGGCGCTGTCTAAAGACAGGTTGGTACTGAATGAAAAGTAAATTGGCGCTAGCCCAGAAATAATTTGTCATCGCCCAAATCTCGAAAAGAACAAGTAGCACATTTAAAGAAAAGATAATCTCAGTGGCGCCCATTGATGCTTTTTTATTTTTTTTTATTTTAAGGTTTATGAACGTAATATACTAAGACTCAAAAAAGGAACATTGTTCACTTTTCATATATGCAAATATTTTTGAAGACAACATGAACAGAGTAATAAAATGGTGTATTAAATAATAAACTTGAAAGAGTAATTATAAACCATACAAAGGGAAGGTCCATTTCCATTTGCTAATAACAGTAATAACAATTTTTTTTTATTCGTGTCACTACCAGGTAGTACTATTAAAGCAGACATGGGCTTCATATAAATACTTGAATATAAAATAAGACTGAGAATCTGTATATACCAACTCATTTATTCGCAGTTACAGAGATAGAAATTAATGAAAGAAGCGCATTACTCAGCTCTTTTGTCATTAACACTACACTTTATGACATTTAAAGAAGAGAAGGATCTGAAGCTTATAATAGAATTAACTAGTTTAATAAAAATGGGAATAAAAGTCATAATGCACTGCTTGTACTTGATTTATGAACCCAGTTTATGTAAAACAATTGAGATGACAATAATTTGAATTTTTGATTATTGCCCCTATTTTTGGTTAATATTGTCAACTAAATGGATCAATTGCTATTCCTTTATAATACAAGGTATATTAAAGTATGGATCACAGTAATATCATGTATTTATAGTGCCATAGCAGCAAGATCCTTTTTTTTTATGTTTTTTTCTTTTTGGCCACGTCATGAAATGAATACTATAACTGGATGAGGATATAATATATAAACTCATTTGTATTGTACCCACTATTGTTTTTTAAAAGTAACTAACTGTTTTCCATTTTTGGATCTTCAAAGGAAAACCCGTTGACCAAAGGCAAAAATTGAAAATCCTTCGTGTCCCAAAAGAAAACCCGTAATTTTTTTTTGAAATCCTTTGGGTTTGGATTCCCGGTGCTTATAATCCTTTAATAATCTTTTATGATCTACCACTAACTGATAAGCGACCTTGATAGTATTATCATTTTCATTTAATAGCTTTTGAGTAGTCTCTTCTGATCTTCCTATTTTCTATATACACAGTAAAAAAAAGAGAATAAACAAAGTGATGAATTTATAATATATGATGTATACCTTTTATCACTCGAATACAATGTCATCATCCACGAGTGATTTTTCTTCCCCTTGTGTTGTTGGAAGTGGGAGTAGATAATTTGGTAAATTCTTATTAAAATAAGCATTTATGTCTACAAAACAGGAGATTTATAAGTCTATATTCTAATCCTTTACCAGCCAGGGATTTTTACTTAATTTCCGGTATTGTAATACGCTTCAATGGATCCACCACCAACATAGATGTCAATAACATCTTTGTCTTTGAACTCAAGTAATACGGCATTGTATAAATACCGCCATTGATCTTCTTGAACAGGGTTGGAATGTATTCGTCATCAAAGGGTAATCTATCGCACAACATCACATAGAGTATGGCACCACAGCTCCACACATCCGTTTCACATGCCTGCAGAGACTGTTGTCTTCACAATTGTCAGAAAATGTGATGATAAATCCGTTCGTTGATTAACTTCAGGTGAATATACTCAAATGTCTGGTCATGCTGGTTGCCGTGATTTTGATAAAAATGGCCTAGTCATTATAATAATTGATGAGAAAATAAAATTGTCTGTTGCAAAAGGAATAATAAAGGGTGAATCCGATCACATGGATTCAGTTTTCCAACTGAACTATAACATGATTCTGGATTTGCTTCGCATTGAAGATGTTAGTCAGGGATATATGCTTATATACTTTTCAAAATGATTCTAGCTTGCCACAACTTGAGGGAAGAGAAGGATGACATTGCTATTGAAAGCGAGGAGGATATTGTCAGCTATTATGAGTAGCGTCAACACGATGGGAAACTACATCCCTTATATTTAACCGTTCTAGAGATGCCTAGCAATTGTCCTAAAAATAATATCTTCGTCCTAAAGATGTCTAGTCATTGTCCTAGAAAAAAAAGGGTCTAATTTTTTTCCATAGTGCAACAGATTGAAATCTATACTCAACATCTATGTAGCATTATGAATCATCGCAAATACGCCCAGAGATTTTCACAACATGGTCATTTGGTACGTGTTAAGCGTGGCAATATGGACTTTGGTTAGGGCAGTGTAATTAATTATGAAGAACAACAGAAGAAGGGCATTTTGTATGCTTCAGCAATCCAGTGTTGGAAATAGAAAAAAAAAAAAAAAATGAATGAAAGAGGACTGACAACAGTACTACCAACGCATAAGACAGGAGGTACAAAAACGCTCTCTTGAAAGTATACCGATGGTTGACTTTTTCAACGATAGAAAATTGGAGAATTAAAAAATCGAAAACGTGTTCTGAAAGTGTAATATATGTTGGTAGTTGATTGTCTTTTTGACCCATTATTCTCTCTTCTAAGTTGGACTTTATTACTCCAACTGATGTTCTGGAAGAAGAGGGATATCTTTAAATCCTAAATGTGAGCTATTCACTTCAATCTAGGGTGTAACTCATTGATGATAGCCTGGATTTTGGGCCACTCTAAAATTTTGGGAGCTCGCTCAACACATCATATTAAAAATTTAATTCATTAAATCCATTAAATAAATCTTGCTGAACATTTCTAATAGAGTTTTTTTTTTATTTTTTTTTATTTTTTTCGAGTCTGTGAAAATGTTTAAAGTCAGGGGTAGAACCCATCTTCTTAGTGTGTATGAATGATAAATGGTATGCGCGGATGAAGCGGAGAGGCAGAAAGTGGCTTATAAACATAGAGTAATTGAATAGCTCGACTTGCAGTCTGCTTCTCTGACAATATCAATTTATTTACCGCTATGAATGGCCCCCAACAGCGATATATACCAAATGTTATTACAAACATAAATATTTTAGATATATATATATAAAACTGAAGGACCCTCATACCTATTATATTGTGTTCGTCTAGAACTATCAAGATCCCGTGGGAGATGTTTTAAACGATAAGTAAATTCACAAAAACGATTTAAAGAGGCCAAGATACATATAAGCGCCAAGTCTTATTACTATAAACAAGTATAAAATGATTTGATTTGTGCAACTTTATATCTATAATAAAGTCATATCACCAAAAAAAAATAAAAAAAATACTAAAAAAAGAAAATATATCTTAAACCAATGAGATCGTGTTACTAACAAGTCGGATATGATAAAGCTTATATATGTCTGAAGATAAAGAATGATTTATTAGTAGGATTAAGTATTTGTCAACTCAAAACCGTAATACTGCCAAGAGCACAATAATACCAAAGTGGAAGCTTTACCTTAATCCAAATTAAGCATATTTCAAACATGGCTCACTGTCTCTATTTTCAAGTGCTATATACATGAATGCAACATGTATATTTCAGTTGATAAGGCATGCTTTTATTTCTAGCTGAGGAGTATGTCCAATATAGAAGAATGAACAACGGCTTATATTCCTTAATAGTTATTTTTTTTTATTTTTATTATTATGTAGTTCATCTATTTCATATGACAAGGTTCTAGACTCTACTAAACTAGTTTATTTTTATCAGATGTGAAAAGTTATATTAATTTTTACAGTTATTAGCTTCCCTCTCTCTATTGTAAAACTACTTGAATTATTCATTTTTGTTGGCTTAATGAAATGCTATTTTGGAAAAACACTCAAACCAATCGCTTTCTGTAATGGTACTCCACGTATTTCTTAACAAAATTCCTCAATGACGTGTATCCATTAAGATGTTGGGGTATGACTTTATGTAATTATCATTCCTCTTTGCACGGCTAGTATTTTTTCTTTTTCTCTTTTTTTTACAATTTATATAATATTATTAAAATTGGATGCAAATCTTCAAGATAATATTGCTTCTAATTTTTCTATCGTTAGAGCTCTAAAGCAATAGCCTTTGGATCATTTTTTACTTGACTTACTTGCCTATAAATACCACCCCTTTTTTTTGGAGTTCATAACTGCAAACAAAATACAGTATATCAATGCCTTTTTTTATTTTTTATTATAATGAACAAGATAGAAATTAATTTTTATTACTGTGCATGATGAATGGGTATATGTTTGAATGGATAAAGTCTTGTATTTGATTGAAATTAACATATAAATCAAACTAGATAGCAGATTGTTAGTAAGCGAAACAGAGAGAAGATATCTTATTTCACAAATGAATTTTACCTTTATCACAGCTATATATCCAGATGAGCAAAGGGGAAGAAAAAAAAAAAAAAAAAAAAAAAAAAAGTGAATACAAAAAGGCTTCGTCATTTGAATAGTTCATTACCTAAAAAGCTCTTTTCCATTTCATTGATATCGGCTTTGTTATAAAGGGGTGAAAGAAGGTTATAAATGGAGCGAGTTATTGTGTTGTGATCTTCAATAAATTTAGATGCCAAAATAATGGCTGCTATTAGCATCTTATAGGGTGTGTCAAACTCTATATTCGATTGATAAATAACCTTTATATAATCAAAAGAGGAAAAATGTTTACCTCCTTGTGAATGGTCTGGTAAACAACACTTTAACCGTTCAAGATAAATAAGTGCGACGATAAGAACTGAATGTGATAGTTTACTCTGTAAGTACAAGTACTTTATAAACTTCTTTAATGGAGGTAGAAGGCGCTGCTGATAGTTTACTCGGTGTTTCGAGCAGGTCAAAAGCATGTCTACATAAACTGTTGTATAACCAATAATGTCGTTTAATTCACTGGATGTGCTACTGTTGATGCTTTCGTGATGAACATGCTTGTTTTGATTCAAAGAGGATACTTCAAGCATATTTTCAAGTAGATCGAGGTGGAGAAGATTGGAGAGCAACAACTATAATGAAAGAAAAGGAGAAAAAGGAAAAAAGGAAAAGATGTTTATTTTTATCTAAAAAAAAAAAAGAAACAAAGACCCCCCTCGATATTAAAAGTCCAAATTTGGTTATATTTTCTTTTTAAAGTCAAAACGTGCAGTTTTGAAGTACAGAGTCTGCATATTTTTTTTAATCAAAAAACTTGCACATTGTTGAATATAAATACGCATATCATTCTTTATATTCCTTGCATTCTACTGCTGTTTTTATGTTTTAAAAAAGTGGTCTGAGTAAGTTTTTTTTTTTTTTTTTTTTTTTTTGCTGCATTTGTTCTGCTTTTATTATCTTTTTATGTCAAAATCAATTGCACAAGCTAACTTTTTATTCACTTCTTTTTCTGCTTCTTATTTTGGTTCTTTGATTTAGCTGGAGGATTTGAAGCAGGACGTTTATCAACAACAACAGGCATTTTCTCTAAATTATCTAATGTTTCTTTGAGTATTTTCTTTTCTCCGACTTTAACCAATAGCGAATTCTTCTTATTGGTATTTTCTATCTTTTCAAGCTGAGCAATATCGTCCTTTTTTATGAAAAAAAAAAGTATATTTAATATAAATATAGAATATATATTTTTTACGTAAGAAAAAAAAAATAACATTTGCTTTTACCTCGAGTAAAGTTGCATAACGAGACATTCTCCCGTTTAGAATGTTCTTGATCGACACTTTAACAGCCTGCGTGAGTTTGGGTTTAGGCAGTTTTTGAGACTCTTCCATCTTTTTAAACTCATCCTGAGTGGCGCATAAAACATGGACTAAAAAAAAAAACAGGGTCAGATCAAATGCTTTCACTGATCTTGACTGGTTCTTACCAGAAACAATCAACTCTTCAGGAATTTCATATTCAGAATCAATCACAAAACAGCTGTTAAAAAAAAAAGGAAAGCGGATTAGTTTGTATTTGATAAATTCAACAAAAAAATACTTACTCATCTAGTGCACCTTCCTCCATCAAGAAATCGATCTAAAATAATTGGAATTTATTACGAAAACTAAAAAAAGAAAAGAAAAAAAGAGTCACTTTTACCTTCTTTTCTTTCGTCTTTTTGTTATCATTAGGACAGCACTCATTAACAACAAGAGTACCGTCCAATTCTACGATATCAAATGGGTTATTTTCGTCAGCAAAGCCATACTTGCGTAATAAATCAGCATTGCAGAGCTCTCCATATGTATTGTAGATCTGTTCATCCTTTCCGATATCTTTGATTGCTTTCATTTGTAGTGAGTCTGATTCATGGAATAATCGGGCATTGTTATAACCTGTTTTATGGTTCAACATGTCTGCCATTGGCACCATAGCAATCAACCCTTCCTCTTCCTCTTCTTCCTCTTCTTCCTCCTCCTCCTCCTCGTTCTCTTCCTCCTCAGTTTCCTCCTTCTTATTCAATTTCACCAACTCATCATGAAAGCTATAAGCCATAATCAATGAACCACAAATATGGAACAATTCTACGTTATGAATATTCTCATCAAAAATATCAGGGTGGCTCTATAGTAATATGCATAATGGTTACAATATGTATAAAAGTATATATAAATAGAAATGCGTTTCTACCTTGATAATTGGCTTGATCTGTTCCTCAAATAAAGATTCTGCCTCCTCTCGTCCAATTTTAGCTATATATTACAATATGAGGATGATTTATAGATAAAAAAAAAGTCATATCCAAATCAACTACTATTTTACCAATGATATCTGTTCCTTCCAACTCTTTCAAATCCTCTTCGTTCCAAAACATGGGCGTGGTGAATTGACGAGGAAGTACATCTAATGATAAGCCCTTTTTTTTTTAATAAATGATACTTATATAGTATCATCATTGCTGTACTATTTACCAAAATAAGGCTTCCACAGTGAATCCTCCTTCTGACTTTCGTACATCATACATAGGATAAGTGGGCTCCAACCTGTCAATGCATTCAACTTGTCACTTATCAAGGTTTTTAAGTTTGAAGTCAGTTGCGATAATAATAAGGGTCGAGGAATAGAAAATAAGAGCTCTCCTTCCTGGTATTTTTAGAAGAATAAAATAAGAAAACCTTTTTTTTTTTTTTTCTTTAAGTATGTTCATACTTTAATATCCTTGGTTGCAATAATACCGCGTCCAGCTCCTTCACTTCGATAGTCCTTAATGGCCATACTGTCACTCAAGGTGGCACCATGGGTTTTGAGCCAGTTCCAAAAGGCGTTGCTTTGTTCGTCAAAATGTGTTTCGGACATGTCGGTGGAATGGCTTCTCGTACAAGTAGGTGAAGTGCACACATATCTTTTATTGAAAAAAAAAAAAAAAGAGTTTTGTTTGTGACTGTTTCCAAGAGTGCCAAATTTGGAAAATTTAAAACTCTTCGTCAAAGATATATGCTATTTGAAATACAATAAAGATAAAAGCGGCTGATAATGAACGAGAGTGAGTGTTAGAGGCCTTTATTGTCGAAAAAAAAAAAGCAGAATATGTTTAGACAAAATGTCTCTTTTAAACCCTTTTTTTTTTATGAGGATGATGTAAGAGAATGACAGGTGACTTTGACAAGAAACTATGCTCTCTACGAGTAATAGCATACGGAAAATGACCATTTCAGAGTAAGAAAAAAAAAAAAAAAAGACAAGTATCCAAAGCCTTCTACATTATAATAAAATCAGTGCTTGTTCTTAATAGAAACAATTTCTCTCTCTTACACCTGATAGAAAGTACTTATTATTTGTATTAAATAAGGTTTTTAGCCAAATATAAATAAAGAAGCATTCAAAGATACAAGTATTATTGAGAATGAATAAAATATTGGTACTATTTCACAAGCACTCTTGATTTAATGATCATTATCCTCATTGTAATAATAATAAGTATACCATTATAAACCGTATCTATCTATTTATATATAAGAGACAGGTAGCCACTCCTTTTAACTATTTTATATTCTTTTTTTCTGCGTCACCCGAGTCCAATGTTGCACATGAATCTAATTCATATACATTTCCGTTGCTTACACCGAATTCAATTTTTTTTTTTTTTATATTTATTTATAAGAATGCGAATATAAAGTTACATTCAATAAAACACAAGAAGAAGGGTATAGTATTTCTTTCTCTTTTTTCTTTACACTAAACAAAGTCCTCTGGCTTTGGCATATTACACAAAAGTGCCTCTAATGCCTTCCAATTATCCACCTTTCTTCTTGCAAACTGTAACTGTTCATGAATGTAGTTTTGATACAAAAGTGACACAAATGCCTGCTGTTTATGTAAGTAGCTCGTTTCACTCGACATGCAATAACGGATATATGTATCCCTTCTTTGCTGATACTGCATACGTTCACTATCCTATATAAATAACACTGTGTGTTAGTGGGAGATGTGATCGTGTGTATATACGTTTTATACATTACAGATTTAATAGCCTCATCCAATCTCTCTACTTCAGACTCCAAACCAGGCACCCCGCGATTCTGATTGACTTTGGCCGTATTTGCAGCAATCCTCTTACTTGTACTCTCAATCTGATGCACAGCCAATTTCTTGCGTCTTTCCAACAATTCCAGATAAGAAAAGGAAATACCACGATGTCGTTTTAAACTATCTAATACACTTGTGGAGGTCACCTCTGTCTCGATGATCGCACTGGATTGATCCATATAATTACCAACTGATTCATAACCTCCAACAACTTGTTCACATGCCATACATCCATTTACAAAGCACTTGTGTTCTATTTGGCCCAATTCCCTATAAATATATACTTTGTTAATAAAATAATAAAAAAAGGGTACACTCACACAAAAGGCCAAACGTACTTTAATGTTTTATTGTATCTTCTTAGTTCTGCAGCTCTCGCCTCTTTTAACTTTATATTTCGTTCCATTGTATTGATCAACATTGTATATTTATCGATGGAGTGAGGTAATCTCTTTTGAATTTCATCGATACGGGTTTCGATATCCTTGGGTATAAGATTTTCAAGATCTTGTGTTTGTGGATTGATGCGATCAAACTCTTCATCAATACAGGGTGTTTGTGCTCTTCTCCATGCTGTAAATTCCTACAAAAAAAAAAAACAAATAAGGAGGGTTGACACACACACACACACACACAAAAGTACTTACTGTTTCTTCTGTCAAAAAGATGGATACTAATTCATCCTTTTTCAATATGGGATGTTGTACTACGCAATTGATAAAGCGTGATAATCCATGACATCTTCTATCAAGAAAGGCATCATCTTCTATTTTGTCAATGGTGTTGATGAATACCCTCTCTTTCTTTCTTTCTTTAATAATAAACTTACTTCCTGATATCTTCTTTGGTGGTAAATTAGGAATCAATCGGAATGGATATCTCTTCAACAACATCTCCCAAAACCAATAAAAATCGCTATATCTTCTTCTCACCGAAGACTGGCGCTGACTACTTCTCACCATGTAATTCACGTGGGTAAATAAAAATCCCTCCTTCTCTGCAATCGACACGGAAATCTGGTCAATATCAGTAAACCACTGATTCTCATCTTCTGGCTCCACTTGAATAGTCAAGGCAGTCTCCTTTTGAGGTGGTTCAACGGTGTTGTTGTTGGTAGTGTCCGTGTTTGCAGTGTTATTTTTAGAATTACTATTATTTTGATAGGGGAATATATTGGCTGCTGTTGTAGTTGAAGCAGGTCTCCATGGGTCATCATCATAGGATTGTTGCTGTTGTTGCTGTTGCTGATGTGTTTGCTCTTTTGTTTTGGGTGCATTTGTGCGTTTGATTTGCATGGAGTCAAGGTTGGGTAGCGTGGGCAATGGTAAATCTAAAATAAAGATATATGAGCAACATCATTACAAAATAAAATATAAAATAGTACCATTGCGATGGTGATACACCGTCATAAGTTCAAGATCTACAAGATATAAAGTTACTATTTCTGGTTCCTTCAGGTTGCTTTTATTATTTACCCATGTTCTTTTGAGCGCATGCAACCAAAGCCAATGCAGTATTAAACTCGTTTCGAGTGACATAAAGAGCACCAGCAGGCACAATCAAACTGGCAATCTAATAAATTGTGTGGTTAATAAACTCCATGAAGACCTGTTTTTCTCCATTTTCCTACATTACTTGCTCAAATAAACGAGGTCCAAGACCTGCCAAGCCAATAACAGCCTCCAATGCATCTACACTGACCCGATCACCAATAGGACCAGCACGAATGTAGGCAGTGTCAAATATCTCTGGTAGATCAACTCCGACTTAAAAATAATAATAATAATAATAAAAATGTGAATAAAAAAAACACGAGTTTTTTTTTTTTTTTTTGTAATATATTTGATATTAATAATAAAAATAATATACCCAAAACATTCGCCGCAGTGAGGGCATCGGTGACGATATCTTGGTCTATTGTTTGTGTTATGCTTGTGCGAAGGTCTTCCACCGGTTCAAAGCCGGCACTGCTCCAAGGATCTTCATCAACTGAAAAGGCAACTGATCTTGACTCGGGCAGAAAGTAATTGCCACTTGAAGTCATAAAAGATGAGCCTGTCACTTCTTCCGACATGTAAACTGAAAAGGGAGAATAAAAAAACAGAGAAAAGGAAAAGAAAGGAAAAGAAAACGCAAGAATTTTATCTTTTGGATGTTGAGTTCCAAAAAAAGAGTGTTTTATATTTTTGGTTTTTTTGTGGATGACGTGAAAATTGTACAATGTCGAACAAAACGGCATATGATTTATCAAATAAGGGAATCATAAGAATTACTGTAATATGAAAATGGAACAAATCAATAAGTTTTCACTTAATTATTAATATCGTCATTTATGATATTGCATTTCAAACATATTATAACATTGAGTGAATACCTTTAAATAATGTGATAAAAGAAAAGAAAATGTATTTACTATTTATATAGAAATTGGGGAAAGAAAGAAAAGGAAATATAAGCATCTTGTTGAAAACGCAGCAGGCCCCTCTTTTCTTTTTTTTTTCTTTTTTTTTAATTTACTCCAAGATTCAAAGTAGAATATTGTTGGTAGTATTATCTATCATTACATAGGGTGTGAACAAGTTTTCTTTGCTTCATAGTATATTTACTTTACCATCAATACATCTAGACAATTCGGAAACTAGAATAAATATGTAGAACGTATTGGGTCGGGTGGGTAGAAGAACGCATGCCATAATATTGGGCGGTATTAGACGGCGCAATGCTTAGACCACAACACTCACTCAAAGCCATACGTTCCTCCTCGACAAGGAATAGTAGCATGGGTTTTACATATGCTTACCGTATTCTTAGAATACAGCACGTATTGGATCGGATGGGTAGGAGAACGCATGCCATAACATTGGGCGGCACTAGACGGCGCAATGCTTAGAACACAATACTGACATAAAACCATACGTTCTGCCTTGACAAGGAATAATAATATGGACCTACAAGAGCTTGCTATACTTGTATACAAGAATCAAATCTGTTTAAAGTGGGACTAATAAGCTATTTTTGTCTATGTTAAAGTAGAAATTATACCACTAATGAGTTTAACTTCACTAACTTGATCATGCTTTTCTTGTGGTAATTTTTTTTTTTTTTTGTAGAATAACATCATTTATTTATTTATGAGGTTGTCGTATTTTCAAAAGAAAATGAAATGAAAGAAAATAAAAACGCAGAGTTAGGTGACATCACTTATGGTTCAGAGCTTAAATGTGAAAAAGTAAGTGCCCGAAACTCTCTATCTTTTGTTCTACAGTCGTTCCAATGTCAAAGGTTAAATTTTTCTCAAAAGGTGGTAATAAGTCTGCGGTGTTTTAGGTTTTTATCTTGTTTTTGGTTGACGAATTCCTGGTGTTGATTATTTATCTCTTAATAATAATCCAACACGTTACAAATGATTTAGTTATTGATATTATTAATTGTTGTGATTCCAATTAGGTTTTCCACACGATTTCTATCACACTCAAAATCAATCAATTTCAAAAATGAAATTTATCAGTTAAAGAAAGCTCGTTTATCAATAATTTGTTATCCATATGTTTAAATAATATGATGTAAGGGGTAGGTGATATTGAGTTTAAACCCCATAACGTATCAGTGGTTTCATTATTCTCAAAGGGCGGCTTTCTTTTCTTCAAAGGACGGTTTTGTTTTTGAAAAATGAGCAGTCGGTTTTATTATGAAGATGGACAAGGAAAAATGGTAGATGAGCAAGGGAATGATGCGATGGAATGGGATGACACTGTAACTCCTTTCCATTTAACAACATTAACTCGTATTAGAGAATACTGTGAAATGCAAGAAGTGGGGGAAGAGCCAGATGTGGAGTTTGTGATATTTCTGCAAATTCACACTTAATTTAACAAAGCTCAAAGGTTTGATGAGATTAATGAGACTTTTATTATACCAAAAGAAATTAATATAAGAAAAGAGGTTAAGACCTCGAAGATAGATTATTTTCAAGAATATATCAGAATAAGAATCGATCCTATGCTGAGTGGTTTAAAGGCTAAATACTGATCAAATCCCTTGAAACTAGCAATGGCTGCTCTACAAACCGTTGAAAAACCTGTATCTGTAGAGGTATTTACACGACGTGTACAGGGTTAGAAAGTATAAGCTCCAGCGAAGAAAGCACTAGTAGTGAAGATCTAGTATTAGATCAACCCTTCTTTTCTCAATTATTGGGACCGATAAAAATAAACTAGAACACAATCAGTCATAAATCGGATGTGGTTTTACTAAATTCTTTATCAAAAGAGGATACTAAATGTTACATGAACCAAATGAATGGTTTTAAAGCTACAGAAAGAGAGATGATTTGGATATATTATTGGATTTCTTTATTGGATAACATTGTACAACTCGTTGTAAAAACATATGAACCAAAACTTTACTTTAATTGTTGTGTGATCTTGATTCCCAAACATAACTCTATTTTTTTTATTAAAAAGGTTTTTTTACTCGAATTCAGTTTTTGCTAACCAAGTAGGATGAGGAAAAAAAAAAAAATAACTATTAATATTTGAAGATATTTATTTTTGATTATTCGTTCGTGAAAGGAATTATAAAACATCTTATAATAAAAGTTCTACTATGGACTTGAAGAAATAATGGAGAAGATGGTATTCAAGTAAATTCATATCTATCACTTATAGTCTGAATCAATAGTTGCTCACGTATTCCCCGCTGCAGCAGGGACTACAAGTATATTTTCTTGCCTCCGTACTCACCAGAGTTCAACCCAATAGAGCAATTCTGGTTTATAACTAAGAGTAAGATTAGAAGAGTAAAATTACTTTGTGAGGAAACCTTGCAAGATCGAATCACCGAAGCCTGCAACCAAGTTTCTCAAAGCTACCTTTAAAATATTATCAAGCATTCTGATGATTGTTTATATGATTATTTAAATAAAAATCCTATCTAATTTCTATCCCCTTATTGGTGTGTTCGAAAAGTGTTGTGGAATTTAGTAAAAATGCGACAAGTCAAAGAAATATATGCCAAGTAAAACGATCAATTGCGACAAGCGAAAATTCCAGATGTGAAAAGCTAAATCCAAAAATACGGCAAGCTAAATTTGGAAATACGACAAGTTGAATCTGTTTGACTTCCATCCTATTGGCATTGGTAGCTTTCCTCTTCTCTTTCCTGTTTACTTTGTTTCTATAGACGCTGGCTCTTGTTATTTTCGTAGATTAGTAAATATCAGTTGTCATTGTACTATTTGCTATTTGCATTTATGGCTTGATTTTAGTAATTGCCGAAAACCCGAATTTGGGAAAAATTGTGATTTCAACTCGAGTCAAAAGTAAATATACATTCGTTGTTGTTGAATGCTGAAAAGTACAACCTTTGAAATGAGAAAATGAAAAACAATAGAAAATTATCGACCCAAATCGAGTATGATCTATGGCTCATTGAGAAATAAGCTGACAACACTTGAATAATAAGAATTCATGGATCTCGTATAGATTTAAAAAAAAAATTACCATAAAAGTAAGTGACTTTTTTAAAAGAAAAAAAAAACCCCGATTGATTGTATGCGTATACGCGTCCACATATTTTATATGAACTCTTTTTTGTTATTATTGTTCCATAAAGTATTACATATATAAAAAAAAAAAAAAAATATGACACAAACACCATACAAGTTAGAGTGCACATTAAGAGCACACGAAAACGACGTAAAAAAAAAAAAACAATCTCTATTTTTATATATAAAAGTAAATACTAAGATAGAAGAATAGGTAAAAGCCATTGCGGCCTTCTCTAACGATGCCCTCGTCTCTTGTTCCCGCGACAAGACCATCCGCTCCTGGTCACGCACCAGTCCCAACCTCTTCTCCCCCGATAAAGTCTATAAGGGCCATGACCACTTTGTCAATTCAGTGGCCGTCATTAGACCCAACACAGAGTTCCCTAACGGTCTTGTTATCTCTGGTGGTTCTGATAAGGTCATCAATGTATATGAACCTACTCAACCAGAGAACCCACGCTATGCACTGTTAGGTCATACAGAGAATGTCACTACTTTGAGTGTGAGTCCTTCAGGTCATATTGTATCTGGATCTTGGGACAAGTACGTTTTTTTTTTTTGAAGGGGGATAGAGAGAGATAAAAGGTTCTAGATATTCATTTTCAATTTTAGGAAAGCAATTGTATGGAAGGGTTTCCAACAGAGCTATGTGCTTGAGGGTCACTCTGCTGCCATTTGGGCAGTTTTGTTTGTAGAGGATGATCTGGTATTAACTGCATCTGCTGATAAAACCATTCGTTTATGGAGAGAGGGTAGACAGGTGCATATATATCAGGGTCATACTGATGCTGTAAGAGGTCTTGCTTTATTACCTGGTGTTGGTTTTGTTTCATGTTCAAATGATGCGTAAATAGAGAGAAAGAGAAATGGAATGAATGGGATAATAATCAAACTATATATTTACATCTATTAGTTCACTTCGTATTTGGAGTTTGGATGGACAGTGTCTTCAGGAACTACATGGACATACATCATTTGTTTATTCGGTAGGTGTATTAGAATCAGGAGAGATTGTTTCTTGTGGAGAGGATCGTACAGCACGTATTTGGAAAGGTAAAATAAGAGACGAACATAAACGAGATTAAGTTATTCTAAAAAAAAAAAAAAAAAATCCAAATGATGACAGATGGTAACTGTATCCAGACCCTGCAACAACCCTGTATCACTGTTTGGACAGTGGCCATCTTACCAAATAGTGATATTGCTGTGGGAGGAAGTGATTCAGCCGTGCGTATTTTCACCCGTGATCATGAACGTATGGCGGCTGCTGAGGATCTAAAGGAATTTGATGAATTATTAGCAATGCAAGCCATTCCAGCGTAAGTGTAAATAGGGGGGGGGGGAGAAAATAGATCAAACAGGTTTTAACCATTTTTATATAGAAATCAAGTCGGTGATGTCAAAAAAGAAAATTTGCCTGGACCTGAAGCCTTACAACAACCCGGAAATAGAGAAGGACAGGTTGTTATGGTTAACACAGGCACTGCAGTGGAAGCACATCAATGGAATTCTGCTAGCAACACTTGGGAAAAGATTGGTGAGGTGGTGGGAGCCGTTGGAAATGATTCAAAGCAAGTGCATGAGGGGAAAGAGTACGATTATGTATTTGATATTGATGTTGGCGCTGGTCCCAATGGAAATTTGAAATTACCTTACAATGTAACACGTAAGTCTTTTTGATCCTTTTTTTTTTTATTGTGGTCATTGTTTATTCATTTCGTTTATATATTATAGAAAACCCTTATGATGCTGCACAGAAATTCTTGTTGAGAAACGAACTCGATCAATCCTTCTTGGATCAAGTAGCCGACTTTATCATCAAAAACACAGGTAATACAAACCTGGGTGGTGGAGAAGCCTATCAGGATCCATTCACTGGTGGTGGCTCTTACAGACCTGGTCAATCGAGTGGGACTGTTAGTAGTGGTGCTACCTATTCTGATCCATTCACAGGTGGGGGTTCTTATAGACCCAGTCAACCCAATCCAATGGGCGGCTCTACTACGGCCTATTCCGACCCTTTCACTGGTGGCGGATCTTATCAATCTCCTGCGGCTCAGCAAAGTAATCAGCCAAAGGTGTTACCAGTGGTAAGAGAGTTTTGGATGAAAATATATATGCTTTGATTATTATTCACACTATATAATAGAAAGAGTATCTATCATTAAAGTATGCTGTCCCCAGTGCAGTTGAAAAAAAGATCATCTCACTCAACAATGAGCTCCAAGGCCCCGAAAAATTAACTAGCCAACAGCTCGCATCCCTCTCCGCCGGCATCAAATACCTCTCCAACCCCAGTAAGCATCCCCTCGATGGCATTGCTATCGTGGTTCAGATCTGCATAACATGGCCCGCCGATAAACGTTTTCCTGCACTGGATCTTGTGCGTCTGTTTGCATTGTATGCACCTCAAAGTCTAGCAGCTGCCGTACCCAACGGAAATGTGGTTGCCTTCCTCCAGGAGATGGGTGGCCTCAACGCTGCAGACGCAAATGTCTCGGAAACCAATGCCATGCTGGCTTATCGTGGCCTTGCCAATCTGTTTAGTCAGCCTGAGGGTGTTCAGTTGATTTGGGAGGCTCGTCAGATCATCGCGAGTGTGATGCAGGTGGATGTCTCTGGTAGATTTAAGGGAAAGACGGCTCGTTTGGCTATTAGTACATTGGCTGTCAAGTAAAGTTGTTTTTTGCTGTTATATATAACACTAGCTAAAAAAAAAACTCATTCTCTTCTATAGTGCATCCATTTTATTTACTCAGAAACAGGAAGGTGAAGTTGAATTAGAATTGACTGGTTCTATTATAGAATTATTGAAAGAAGAAAAAGATGATGAAAATGTCTATCGATTCATTATGGCGATTGGCACCTTGGTAAATAAATATATATATATGCTGTATTTTCTTTTATTCATTATTACAAATATAGATGACTCAATCAAGTACTTGCCGTGAAGCCGCCAAAGTTTTGGAAGCAAAACCAGTTATTCAAAAGGTCCAATCAAGTACAACTGGACAAGCACGTACACAAAAGGCTGTTTATGAAACCCTCGCCTTGTTGAATTAAATATAGTGTGTGTTTATTTTAAAAAAAAAAGAAAACGTTGGTATAAGAAATGAACAAACAAATATATATATGTACGAGTGTGTTTGATGAGTGAAATTATTGTTTTGATAAGGGAATAAACTTCAATCCCCCTAATACTTGATCATATCTAAAAAGACAGAGTGAATAAATGTATGTACCCCTTTTCATATATATATATATATTTACCTGTCTACTCTGGCCTTTGTTTGTTCATGTTCGGCCTTTATCAAACCAGTAAGTTGATCCCAATCTGTATAAAGATGATCATGTTTTTCCTTCCAGTCCTTCTTTTCCTGCGTCTCGGATGCGAGTAGTTGCTGTAGTCTCTTGATTTCTAATTCAAGCTGATTGCACTGTTCTCTGGCATCTTTTACATTTTTCGCTTCCTCCATCGCCTCGTTCTTCATATTGTCCAGAGAGGTCCGTAGGTCATCGATGATGGTATCTTTTTCTGTTATTTGTTCCAAATGATTTTCCCGTTCATCCTGTGAATAATAAGATAAACAAATTGAGTATCTATCATTATAACTATTCCATATAGATTGTTTTCTTACCCTGATTGTCTTTTCCAAATCAGTCAACTTCCCTTCCTGTTGTGTATTTTCCTGCCTCAATGCCATCTCCTTTGACTTTGTTTCCTCCAATTCATTCTCCGTCTTTAATTTCAAGGCCTGTAGTTCTTGATGATCAGAGTCAAACTTGGCCATCTCTGCCTGCAGATGTTTAGTGGAAAGTTTTGTCTCTATCAGCTCCTCCTCAAGCTGTTTGTTCCGTTCATTCGCCTCTTCCAGCATCAGCTTCATCTGTTCGAGTTCGGCAGAGGCCTGTTTCTGATGCTCTTCAAAGTCCTGCTTCATTTTTTCGAGCTCTGCATCTGCCCGCGATTGGTGCTCCTCCATTTGTTGCTTAAGTTCTTCAAGCTCAGCATCGGCCCTGTCCTGTCTCTCTTGCATGAGCTGTTCGAGTTCCTCCACCCGCTTTTCGGACTGCTCATACTTCTCATGCATCCCCTCATTTATATCCCGAAGCTCCTGGATCGTCGCCTGGTCCGCTATCATGAGCTCCTGGCATCTCTCTTGCTGATCATCGAGTGCCTGATGGCGAGAAGTGAGTTCGGCCAGGGACACCGATTGCGTCTTGAGTTCGTCCTCCAACTGGGTGATTCTATCATTCTTTTCCTTCATCTGCTTATCGATGCTATAAGCCTCGCTGAGCGGTTTCAGCTTCATGCACAACTTCCACCAGGACCATTCGCTGAGTTCGATATAGTCGCGTGCGCTTTTCTGAATCACCTCCATCGCCTCTGACTGGCGTGCGAAACGCGTCTGGAACTGATGGACGACGTGTCTTCTGCAGTAGGCTTGGAACTGAGTGATGCAAGAACTGAGCTTGTTGTCTCGTAGCTCTTCAAATTCAGCAAGGACGGTCGCCTTGAAAAAGACCTTGGTATCACCAATCTGGTACTTGTCCTTGTCGAGATTCATGTACTCAATCAGAATCTGACAGGCGGTGCGGCCGTCGATAAAGCCCTTCTTTTTGAGAAGCTCCGGACAGAGTAGCTGGTATCGCTTCCTAAAATCATCAAACGAGAGACGGTTTGGGAACCCCTTGCGACAGATACGAATACCCTCCAGGACACCATTGCATCGTAGTTGATCGAGCACCAGTCGTGTCTGGATAATGGACGGTCTCTTTTCATCGTTGGGGAGGATGCAGCGTACGAAATGAGGGTGTGTACGGTGAAGGGTATTCATCAATGACAGGAGCTGTTGCTTGTGACGCTGCGCCACCGTTCTAAACGAACCACTGCCCTTACGGATCTTGAGCATGGAAGAGAGAGACGAAGAAGAGGATGTATGTTGTTGTTGTTGAACCAAATCGACATTTTCATCCGACAGATAATCTTCAAAGAGGTCTGCAATATGCTTCTGGTTTGATTTTGCAAGCAATCGTGTGACATCCTCATTTAATGGATCCTTGTTGCGTTCGATCCATCCTGAGACAGAGTACTCGACGTCACCGGCATAGTGCTTCAAGATAAACCCATCCTGGAATCGCGTGCTCTTGTATTTGGCATCGGGGTTATCTTTGTCGCAGAATTTATTCAGCTTTTCAAGTAAACGTTGGTCACTACCCCTGGGTGCGAAGCATTCCTCTTCTAAGCAAGATAGAATACCAACAGGCTAGTATGTTGTCATTTTTTTTTTTTTTAGTTTTTATTGCAGGACAAAGAGAGAGACAAGACTTACATTGGTTTTTTCTATTAAATCAATCGTTGGTTGGAGATCTCTTCCAAAATCAATATAATTCCAATCGATATTCTCTTTTTGATATTCCTCTTGTTCAAGCTCAAACATATTTTGATTAAAAAATTGCTGCAATTTTTCGTTTGTATAATTGATACATAGTTGCTCAAAACTATTAGACTATTATAAAATTATTTAGCAAAACCTTAAGTTATGTGATTTAAAAAAAAAAAAAAAAAATCCACCCCTTTTCTTTACCTCAAAAATCTCAAAACCAGCAATATCAAGTACACCAATAAAACCCAACTTGTCCCTTGTCTTGTTTCCATCGATGGCCTCATTGACCCTTTCAACAAGGAAGGCAAAGTTTCTCTCATAGAGTGTCTTTGCCAAGGCATCCAAACTCGCCGCCACCTGTTGTGGCGATTTGGCCTGCGTGACCCAGTCTCGACCCGCCTTGATGCGAGGGGATAGTAGACTTCGCTTAAATTCTTCCGCCGATATGCCCAATAGATGACAGGCACGCTCTACCATTCTAAAGTCATGAATGTCTGCACGGTCACGATAGTTGGTTACGGAGATATTTCCTAGATGCAAAATGGAAGCAACGACTCTGAAGAGATTGAGTTTGTTTTTATCATCAACACCCATGATATCTAATGAGTTCTACACATATATCAAATAACACGAGTTGAATAAATTGTCTTGATCGTGATGATAACATATCTTTACCATGAGTTTTTCATATTCTTCTTTATCATCTACGCCTTCGATTCTCTTGTTGCATTGCTTTATAAAATTGTAATCATTCGCATTTCCATCCAATAGTAATTCCTCTATTATTATTCTATTTTTAAGAATCTATATACTTAAAAGAAGAAGCAATGATAATGAACTCACGTTTTATATCGTCATCCGCCTCCAACAGTTGATAAAAAATATGATAATTTCGTTCTTTAGGTGCTGGGTGATGTACTCTTGACTTTTCCAAAAGATACCATTCAATATTTGCTCCACATATCTGTGCACGTTTATTGAACTCGATACGAATAAATTTACCCTGTTGATATGTGTATTTTAGTCATAATTAGAAAACACAGACAATAAAGAGAATAACTTACAAATCGAGATGAATTGTTATTACGTATGGTCTGGGCATTACCAAAGGCTTCAAGGATAGGATTGGCTTGTAAAATTTGATTTTGTAAACGATCCAACTTCTTTAAATCATCCGATTTGAAAGAAGAGGTGGCAATGGCAGTAAGGTATTGAATGACGATTTTTGTATTTTCTGTTTTTCCTGCACCTGATTCACCACTTTTCTTAAAAAAAAAATATATAAAAAAAAGAGATGAATATATAAAATATATTTAGTAGCAACAATAACTTACGTGACAAGAATAGATTGATTTTCTTTATCCTGTACCATGTCATGATATGCTTGATCTGCAACAGCATAAATATGCGGTGCCATTTCACCCCTTCGTCTGCCTTTGTATGATTGAATGTAATTGTCGGTATAAATGGGAAGACTTTTGTATGGGTTGACTGCAACCAAAAATAATCCTGAATAGGTCTAATATATTGATATAATGGTTAAGCAAAACAAAAAGACCCCCCTCTTTTTAATATATCCTCCTTCTATTTTCATTGTATTCTTACATAGATATGATTTGCTTTAAAACGAACAGTAAGATTATGTATAACAGACGGTTCATTCAAGTGTGTCAACTCAGCCATATCATCTACCATATCGAACTTGGGTGGATTCATAGGTTTGATAATCGATGCATTCACCGTAGCAGTCTAAATAAAATATAAGTCGGAATGTTTTTTATTATTATTATTATTATTGTTATATAGAACTTACACCACCATTTTCATATTCAATCAACACCTGCGACGATCCATCCTCTTCTTCTTTTAATATATGACCTCTGACATAGCCTTCATTGATATCTTCAACCCAAACCCACTTCTTTTCGTTGAACCTTGCTTGTGCCACTGCATCCAACACATCATCATCTGTCTTTGAACGAATGAACTTTTTTGATCCATAACTGTCAATAAAGGATCCACCACGATTTTGATGAGGTGAAGAAGCAGTAATCATTTATTTGTTTTAATAATAAAAGAAGAAGAAGAGAGAAAAAAAACATGCAAAGTGTAAACAACACTTTTAAAAAGGAAATTTAATCGGAATTCTAAAGGAATGTCAAAAAATTGAATTGTTTTCTTTTCACCTGAAAAAGTAAATATGATCTACAACTATCTACGTTTATTAATATATTTTGAATGCATCTTGCATATTCTCTTCTTATTTTATTTTTACATGTAAAAAAATTCCAAGTAAAACTAGATTGAATAAAAGATATTATTATAATGAGACATTATTATTCGTGATTGACAGAATTTCCATTATAAGTTGTTTTTTTACGGTCATCGTCTTTTCCATTATTGTCATCTTCTTCATGAAGTGTATTTACATGAGAAGAATAGGGATTGCGTCTTTTTTATATATAAATTAGTTTATATATTTGTGTCCATATAATGAACTCACCTTTTCATAGCTGCTGCTGATGACCCGGTAGAAGAAGAGGAGCTCTCACCACCCAATCTCTGTCCACCTTTCAAACTACGCAGCTGTTGCTGTTGCTGTTGCTGATCGTTCTCTGGTACATTAGCCAATCCATTTCTTGGGAAAAGAGTGGTCAAAAGACCTGAAATGATGTGAAATAGATTAAATATAAGCGAATAAATAAAATGGAATGAAGACGATGCCAAGCCAACAATCCTATTTGGTGGAGATGCATCTGTAATGACATTGCCCTTCTTTTTGGCAGGCTTCATAATGATGGTTGCACTGGGGCAGAGGTTTAAGGAAGAGAGTAACTCAGTATCGTCAGTTTCAGTAAAGGTGCGTGAGGGAAATTGGGCAGAGAGTCTATATACACCACTGCCATCCGTTCGGTTCTTAAGCATAAATGAATTAGTATTATTATTAGTATTATTCTTATTCTTATTATTATTTACCTCATTGATCCAATTTCTTACAACAGATAATGCATCATCCGCTAAGTTATTTTTTTTTTTTTTTTTATCATTAAAAAAAACAGGCTATTTTTTCTCTCTCTCTCTCTCTCTCTCTCTCTCTCTCTCTCTCTCTCTCTCTCTTCTTACCATTGAACTGATGTCGAATAGTTGAACCATCCAATTGACGAATATTCAAATTACAAGTATTATATGATTTGGATGGACTGCTACAATATGTGCTTTGTATTAGGGAAAAGAGAGAGCCTTATCTATAAAATAATATATATTTACCTGCTGCTGCCTTGTTGCTGTTCTAATTTACCATCATCTATTGAAGACTGACGTTCCCTTTCAGCCTTTCTAGAAGCAATCTTCTCTGCCCGATCTCTTGCAATCTGTTCACGCACTTTCTTCTTGTGCTCCTCATCTGCTTTACGTTCCTTTTTGATCTTGTCAAAATATATCTTATTTTCTCGATCGATTCTGTCTTGTTTTGCCTTTTCAAGTTCTCTTCCTTGATCACGTCTCTTTATTTCTCTCTCTTTTTCTTCCTGTTTTTGCATTTCTTTAGTATTTATTTATTATACTCGCCAATACCAATTACCTTCTTTTCTCGTTCTTCACGTAATCTACGTGCTTCTGCTAATTGTCTCTTTATTCTAATTATTATTTTATATATCCAACATTTTTTTAGAAAAAAAGAACTTCTTATCAGATACTTTTACTATTTATGGTTACTTACTTTTCTTTCTTTTCTGTTTCATCTGATACAGCAGCAGCAGCAGTAGTAGTATCTAAACTAGGCTGTTCTTCAACTACATCACTCATATTAGACTGTTGAGGTGCGACCTGTTGATGAATAGGTTCACTTTGCATAGATGGAGTGATATCGTTTGGTGCAAGTGTCACCATTGAATTCAATTTATCCACCAACTCTTCTTTTGTTACAGTTTCAACCACAAAATCCCTGATTGTTCCTTGTTGAATAAAATAAACAATTGGTGTATGCGCCGTAGGATCTATGATTTTATCATTATTAGCTTTCTAATAAGCACTAGTTTTTTTTTTTTTTTTCAAACTTCTCTTACAGTATTGACCAAACATATTGGCTTCTTCACTCTCCTTCTTCATACGTAAAGCAACTGCTTTTTCTTTAATAACTGAACCAACCTATGGAAATATAATAAATATATATACGCGTCTCTGCCTTTTTTTTTTTGTTTTTTACTTTAGAGTCGCCCAAGGTTTTATCTAAAGTAGTCGACTTTTCTGATTCATCTGCAAAAAAAAAAAACAAAAAGGTTGGTATGTGTGAAACTCTTTTTCTTGAGCAATAACACATTACCATAAATATACACTAATAATACACAGTTTCGTTGACCGACAAGGCTAATGGCCTCTGCAACTGGTCCATTGAACCAATAATCTTGACTATCTACTGACATGGCAATAATAAGAGAAAAAAAATCAGAGAAGGGAAAAAAGAGTGTGTGTGCGTGATAAAACAATTAATTTAATATCAAGTGGGTGCATTTTCCACGTGTCAATGCCGCAAACAATGGGGCGAATGGGAACTTTACACAGAAATCAACAAAAAAAAAACCAAGAACTTTCTATTATAGCGTGTCATGTATGCTCTTGTTACTAGTTACAAAAGATGGCATGTATTGTATTTCCTTTTAGTAAAGATGTTAGACTTGTTTATTCATACATTGTATCTACCACCCAAGTATAAGTGGGGCTTTGGGTTATTAGTTTATCCAATCGCAATAATAGAAAAACGGCCTATTGAACTCTATTTTTTGGCCTCATTTTGATGAATTGATATAAAATCCAGGTACATTATCAAGTGATCATTGCAAAAAAAAAAATAGACGTCTTTTTATTATAGTATCTCTCATGTAAGTATGACATTGACCTTATTATCGCCATCCTTCTCAATACAAATGTTGCAATTGATCTTGAGTTGTTTAATATGATGACAAAGTACTATCACTTTTGACATCTTTTCTAAATTATCCACTTGCTTGTTATTCGTTATTGCTATTGCTGGTTTGCAGCTTTCTAAAAATACAAGTCTCCTTGTTTGATCCTGTATTTGAATGGTGCCATAAATATCGTATTCTCTATTCACATCATGCTGTCCTCGATTGGTCTGCAAATCAAATCGTTTACGACGAGATGGGTTGAATACATCCACCTGATCATGTAGCGTTTCTGTATGATGATGATCATCCGTTATTGTTGCTCTATCCTTCCGGTGTCGGTAGTGTTTCTTTATAAAAATGTCATGATAACTTTTGCCTAAAAGTGATCGTGCAAGCTCTTGCATATTTGGTGCAACAGCAGTGATAAAACCCAAGAGATTTGGATGAAGGATACACTCTTTCACCCTTAGTTTTCTTAAACGTGAATAAACGACTCGGTCATCTCCTGCTACAAGCATTGTACTAGATAAGTTAACGACTAGCTCTAGGCAAGTCACGGATTTAAGATAGCCAAGTTGGTGAGGTGGAAGAAAGACTTGTGTATCACCATTATCAAGTCGTTTCTGAAATTGGGGTTGATCTGTGTCTGTCGTAATGAGGGTATGAAATGATTGAATAAGAGTGCATCTATTTCTAGTATTTTTGTCCCACCAGGAAACTGTTATAGTAGTCGTGATCCTCTCTGGTTAAAATAAGCCTTGCGCGTACATTCGAAACCGGCTCGCCGTGCTGTAGTCAAATTTGGGCAAGCATGGTGTATCTTCCCCAACAAATCAAGATCTTAGTGCATACATATAGTCTTCCTCCTTCAAGTGACGGTACATTCTTCACACAGGTCAATATGCGGATATCACTTTCCATATTGCCGTCATCGTCGTTGTATTCAAAATAGGAGGGGGTGATGTCAAGTTCTGTCAGACGCGAAAACCCTGCTTTAGATAGCACCACCTTGAATCAATTCCCCTGAGATCCCACTGTATTCAGTGATGACTTTCCATTTTAAAAAGCTATCCAGAGAGGAGGTATCCTCTCTCCTCGTGTTATCATGGGTGGTGGTTTTATCCGAATAGTCAGAAAATCTCTGGAATTTGGCTAAAGATGCTGTCGGATAGACAATCCAATTTTAGCTCTATTTTTTTCTCTTGGTGGCCACTGTACTACTTGATTTTTTCAATGTCCTGTTCTGATTTCGGCATGAATGGAGAGCACTTGATAGAGCGATTTTTCTGTTATTAAACCGTTGAGCGTGCTATAGGTTGTTATGAGGTTGATCTTGTTAATAAAATCTAAATGACTTGCAATATCAAGAAGAAGTTCTTGGGAGTAGTACAGTAACATGCTTTTTTTTCTTAAAAAAAAAAAAGAGTATAGGAAAAAAAAAAAAGTAACAATAACAATAACAATAATAATAATAAACAGAAACATCGCCACCCTCCTTTTTTTTTTTTTTTTTAGTCCTTTTTTTTTTGTCTCCAACTTCAAAGCGTTTTTTGGTTAGATGGGCTTTATTGTTTTCCTTGTTTTATCCCATTTTCATTAGACAAAATGAGTCTCTTTCTATACTGCTTGCATAAAGAGATTGAATGAGCAACCAACCCAAGAATTTAAAACTGAGAATGTAATTCTAAGATTATGGAAGTATATGAAATAACGCTAAAATAGAAGGTTTATAATCTTTCTAAAATACATGGACATAAAGATCATCTTTGATATGTCTTGTACATACAATCTTGTTTATCAAGTCTATCTCCTTTGTAACGAGTTTAAAAACAAGAGAAATAGTAGCCACAATTCATATACTACCCCTTTTTTATTGTGTATTCTTTCCATGATAACGAATTCGTTGCTAAGCTGCTCTTTTTTTTGAATTGCGCCATCAATTTATTCATTATCCCAGATTATTCTTTATAACAAAATGAATGTTTTTATAAAATCCAAAAAAAAAAAGCATTAGCTTGGTTTTTCTGACTTGGTGCAACAGTTGTGTAAAACAAAACATGAGCTTTCGAATCGGAGAATGACCCGGAGCATCCGTTATACCTTGCTATTGTTTTTGCTTTGCTTTGTTTTTGTTTTTTTTGGCCCTGTCACCTTTTTTTTATCCAAAATACACAAAGAAAGCAGTTCTATAAAATTCAAAAAGGTAGCTTTACATTATAATCAATATTTTTTTTCTTTTATTTTTCATGCATTTGATTATAAGCACAGATTTTTCCGTTCATACAATGATGATGTCGGGAGTAAATAGTTTTACTAAACTTTAAAAGGCTGTCTTTTTAGTTGATTCTGTAAATAAAATAATATAAAAATTGAAAAAAAGTAGCTGTTTTTAAAAGCAAAGTATCATTCACCAGATAACAAAAATGACATCCACTATTTATAATGAAAAGTCAAAACGATGCATTAAATAATTATTCTTTTATTTTATTTTAATTTTTCAGATGCATGTGCTCTGAGATTTGTAGACCAGTCATATTCCATGATTTAATCGGAATAAGAAACAAAATTGACAATTTCAGGAGCTTGGATTTCTTTTTAATTCCTGATTTGGTAAATCACCAATCATAATAAAACTCTGTTTTAGTAATAGAGATATAGATAGCAAAAAGAAGAGAAAGTAAGCTTTATACATTAAACCAATAAATCAATAAAAACAACACCTCTGTGGAATTACTAATTGCATAACAATAGAGAAAGACTCATTTAGTAATTCTGTATGTGTGTGGGGAAGCAAAAAGAATCATACGACTTGCGAAAAAAAAAAGTACCCATAATGAAAGCAATTTGATTGGCTCTTCTCTATAAATAAAACTAGCTTATATATTTATGATAGCAACGTTTTTTTAAAATAAAAAAAAAAAACATTTCATATTAATATCCTTTCCATTTTCACTATTTATTATTTTATTTATTTTCACTCCTTAATATGCGTAGAAGTTCAGCAAGGACAGCAACAACGACTCAAACAAACAGAGATGCGTTTGATCTCACTTCAGTCAAAAGAGATGCAAAAGAGGATGTACGGTTGCATGAGCGTATTTTTGGGCTAAAAGAAGCACCTACTTTTCATCCCACCAAAGAAGAGTTTAAGGATCCCTTAGCTTATATTGAAAAGATTAGTGCGATTGGCGAAAAGTATGGTATCATTAAAATTGTTCCTCCAAAAGACTATAAACCAGAGTTCTGTCTAAAGACGGAGGTTTGTATATATTTCAGAAAATGGATACAAGATATACTAATAATTCGACATTTTGGGTTTTTGGTTTATTTAGAATTTTCGTTTCAGAACCCGTATTCAAAAATTGAACAGTATGGAAGGCGAGACTCGTACAAATGTCAACTATCTTGAACAGTTGACAAAATATCATTTATTAAACGGTAACAAATCGGGCGTCAAGATTCCACAGCTAGACAAACGCCCCATCGATCTTTACAAACTAAAGAAACAAGTGGATGATAGAGGCGGCTTCCAATTGGTCACCAAAGAAAAGAAGTGGGCTGAGATAGGAAGATCGTTAGGCTACACTCGCAAACAGTGTACGTCCATGTCCAACGCCTTAAAGTCTGCTTATATGAAGGTTGTATTGCCTTATGAGATTTGGTATTCAACACATAAGCAGGATGTTGATAATTTAATCAAAAAAGCAGGTAACGGAGATTTTTATATATTATAAATAAAATTGACTAAACTGATGATTGCCTATTATTTTAGATAATGAAGATACTATGTCAGTTGATAGCGATATTTGTGAAGTCTGTCAAAAGACTGAAAACGACCAAGACTTACTTTTATGTGATGGATGTAATCGCGGTTATCATCTTTATTGTCTTTCACCTAGCTTACCAAACGTACCAAAGTCTGATTGGTACTGTTTACAGTGCTTAACTGCGGTTGGAAAAGATTATGGTTTTGAAGATGGTGAAGAGTATAGTCTGACTGACTTTCAAAAAGTCTGCTCAAAGTTCAAGAAGAATTGGTTCAAGAAGGAGGAGATACCAGTCACTGAAGAGGAGTGTGAGGATGAATTCTGGAGACTTGTTGAAAACCCCCATGAAACATGTGAGGTTGAATATGGCGCTGATCTTCATAGTACACAACATGGAAGGTAATGGTTCTCTCTATTTATTTATTTATATAAGTCTTCTTATCCCTTTTTTTCTGTTTTTAGTGCTTTTATGAGTGCTGAACAAATGGAGAAGGATCGTTTTGATCCATGGAATTTGAATGTTATTCCTGTTGCGCCCCAATCTCTCTTCACTCATATCAAAACAGACATCAGTGGTATGATGGTACCTTGGCTCTATGTTGGCATGTGTTTCTCTGCCTTTTGCTGGCATAACGAAGATCATTATACTTATTCCATCAATTACATGCATTGGGGTGAGACAAAGACATGGTACGGTGTGCCTGGTTCTGATACCGCTAAATTTGAAGAAACAATGAGAAATGCCGTACCTGAATTATTCGAACAGCAACCCGACTTACTATTCCAATTGGTTACCATGCTAAGTCCAGGTCGTTTGCTACAGGAGGACGTCCAAGTATATGCAGTTGATCAGAGACCGGGTCAGTTTGTGGTCACTTATCCAAAGGCATACCATTCAGGTTTTAATCACGGTGTAAAGTATTTCAAATATATAAATTTATATTTATAACTCATCTATTCTTTTGTACCATACAGTTCAACTTTTGTGAAGCTGTCAACTTTGCTCCTAGTAAATGGTTAGAACATGGTTTAGAATGTGTCAAACGCTACAAGCAATATAAACGTCAGCCCTGCTTCTCTCATGATGAATTACTCATTACATCTGCACTGAATCTAAACACACTCAGTCACGAAGATCTTCCCTGGTTAGTAGATGGTTTATTCGAAATGAAGAGACGAGAATTCAAAGAACGTGAGCATATCCGACACCAAGATATAAAAGAACAAGTGGTTGAACTCAAGGAAGAAGCTCAGTGTCTGCATTGTCATTGTTATACTTATTTATCGTACATAAGTTGTCAATGTACAGAAAAGGTCAGCTGCTTGGATCATGCTTCAGAGGTAACTAAAAATAGCTAAAAATAGATAGTTTTGTATATTCACATTTGTATCAAATAGCTTTGTGGTTGTGATTTGAATTCAAAGACCCTTTGTACAAGATTGACTGATCAAGAAATAACCGAGATTGTTAGAAAAGTGAAGGAAGATGTTGGAACAAATTTTGAGATTTGGGAATCCAAATTGAACCAGATCATGTTTGAGCCACATGTATCACCCGACATGGAAACACTACTTGAGCTATTAGAAAGGGGGGAGGATACAAGTGTACCGCAAGAGTCATTGGATAGATTACGTGACTATATTCAAACTGTGACAGGATGGAATCAGCAAGTGGATACAGCACTCGAACAGAAGGACAATGAGGCGAGACAGAGGTTAGCACTTGACCTTTTACAAAAGGCATATTCTGTGGGTTTTGACGAAAGAGAACTCAAGGTGGCTGCATTGAAGAAATATTTGGATGGTATGGATGAATTAGACAACAAAAAGATGGTACCAGCCAGTTATCATCAATCAGGACGCCATTTACGCACTAATTCTGATAAATACAAGCAATTAGACCAATTGAATGAATCACATCATTGGGAGGATCACCTTGAACAGGTTTTAAAGAAGCCTTTCAACCAAAAGAATATTAAAAAACTACTGCGTGAAGCAAAGGAACATGGTATAAAGGGACCTTTGTTGGACAATTTAATACAAATCGAGCAAATGGGTAAAAACTGGCTGTACCGTATTGATCAGATCTGTAAATACAAAGAGAAGATAAACTATGGAGAAGAACAAGAGTTGCTAGAAGCTGGTATAAACAAGCAAAACCCTCAACTCTCCATTGTCTTTGAACCTCAGTTGATGAACAAGTTGCGGGATCTCATTGAGAGCTCCAAACAGACATACCATGAACTCGAACATATGCTCCAAGTCGAATGTAAGGAGCCGCTTTTATTTGATCGACCCACTGTAGCTGATGCACAACGATTGGTGGCAGCGAGTAAAGAAATGATCTTCCAGTCTGATAAACTTAAAATTCTCTCTCATGAACTAGGCCGCATCAGTTTGTGGAACGTAAAAGCACGTGCCATATTTATGCAGGGACGTCAAATCACAAAATCTTTGGATACCATTATCAAGGAAACATTTAGCAACGTTCAATCCATTGTATCAGGACAGGATAAGAATGATCTCTATTGTGTTTGCCGTAAGCAGGAAGCTGGACTGATGATTGAATGCGACCACTGCCATGAATGGTACCATAATTCATGTGTCAAAGTACCTCGATCAGTTGTCAAATCTTCCATGGTTTATTTCTGTCCAATATGTACCGGTGTTTCGGATTCAGTACATCACTTGACCAAAAAGCCAAAATTTGACGCCATTAGTAACTTGATTACGACCGCAAATGCACTCATGTTTTGCCCAAAGGAATACCAGATGCTCAATGCCAGTTACCAGCTCATGTCCGAGTTTAAAGATCGAGTGCAGACATTCTGTAGATCTCGTATACAGTTAACATCCGGTGATATTCCACATATACGCAGATATTTACAAAGTTTAGAAGGCTTGGAAATCGATCTTATGGACGAGACAGAGTTCTTGAAGAGCAAATTACAATATCTCTCACCAGCTCATGTCAATTCGGATGCAAGAGAACTTGGAATACACGAGCTGGATAGAAAAGATAACAACTTGAATGAACCAGTCATATACCATTCTGGCCCAACGGCAATCCACGAAAGCTCATATTATTCATCAGGTAAATATTTTTGCATTTTTTAAGTCATATTAAAAAAAAAAAGCAGTGGTACTTAATATGTATATTAAAAAATCGAAATCTTTTAGGTGCATCACATCTACTTTTACCTACAAAACGTCATCAAATGGAGAGTAGTTTACAGCCTAAATCTCAAAAAGTCATTAAGCTCACAGTAAAACCACCAAATCAATCTACTGATTTCAGACATCACTCTTAATTACACTTAACTCACCTCCCCTCCCCCTTCTCTTTTAAACTCCATTTTATATATCTCTCTTTTTCTGCCTCTTATCATTCGTTGTATATATTCTTTGAATGAAAGAAAGCCCACTCCGCATTACATTAATGTTACAAAGTACAAGATTATTCAATTTCATATTTGTTATTATTTTACACACTCTCTTTTTTGTGTATATTAATAACGTCGTTTCCTCTTTTCCTCCCCATCTCATTGTTCTATAGCCAGAAAAAGAATAATAAAAAAACATTGTTTTTTTATGATATACATCTTTTCTTTTTGTACAACTTAGCAGACTCTAAGACTAGATTGAAGTTACTTATGATGGAACTAAATGGTCCACCTGCATAAATCAGTTATATTAGATTTTTGTATAAACACTCGAATTTTTTTTTCAGCAAAGAAAGGCTATCTTCAATTTTAACTTGTTTTAATATATTTTTTCTTTTAGATGCGATAAAACATGTGACATAAATAGACTTTTTATTCATTTATTTATTTATTTATTTTTAAAAAAACACCATATCCTAATTGCCTACTCAGTATTTTCCATGTTTGCCATGTCCGGTTACTTCTTTTATTACTTTTTTTTTTGGTGATCATCGAGCCAATTCACCTTACAAGTAGCTATTTTAGGTATTGAACTTATTGTTCTAGGTGGAATATCATGTCTCAACTCAATAACAATGCGACCTACTTTTCGTTTTCTACAATATCAAAAAAAAAAGATTCGATAAATTGGTTAGATATCAAAGAAAATAGGCAAAAGAGAGATGCTACTCGTTTTTATTTATTGAGGGACTCATATATCCTATTTATCAAAAAATAAATCAATAGATGATGTGTGTGTGCCATGCTTCTAGCCACAAATAATTACAGTCATCATCATATGCTTTTCTTTGCATAACAGCTTTATCAAAATAAAAAAGAAAGAAAAGAAAAGGTTGTATTTCTTGGTAAAATGAAAAGTAACTCGTATGAAATGTTTTTTTTTTGTTATTAAACTGGGAGTTTACATTTACTTCACATTTATGTTAATAACATTTTCTCATAATAGATAGAGCAGTACAAGTTCTTTCTGAATCACCCATTTACGTATATAAAAATTCCATAGTCACTTTTTTTTAGAATAAATATATAATTTAGTTTTGGATAGATCCAGACTGTTTCTTCAATCCCTTTCGTTTTACTTTTTGAATTTTAATACATATGTCACATTTCCTTTATCCTGGTCACCTACTTGTCCGTTTACCTCACTTGGATCAACTTTTTGAAAGACAACCTACAAATGAAGTATTGTCGCAAATAGTCAATGGAAGTAATTCGAATAATATTACTGCAACAGCATCCGCTGATATTCACAATCATAAATATAGCAGCAACAATAGCCCAGATACATCGAGCGAACATAAATGCTGGATATGCTGGGACACCATCGATACTTCAAAGCAACAGTGGATCAGACCATGTAAATGCTCGCTTGTATCTCATCAACACTGTCTACTATCCTGGATTACTGAAAACCAAAAATTTTCACCGAGAAAAAAGGTATGAAAAAGTTAAAAATGGGAAAGAGAAAAACGAAAAAAAAATGTAGCGAAACCTACCAATGTCAAATTGACGTAAGTATATGCTAAATATGTATATATATTCTACCTCCGAAACAGGTCTACTGTCCCCAGTGCTCTTCTCTATATGTTTTATCACAAGGCGATAGTCTTCCACTGACTGTGATGAATCTAACATATAGTGCACTTCATCGGATTACGCCTTATCTTACTTTTTTAGGTTTAGGTTGTTCGATTCTAATTACATCCACTAGTTTTGGTATTTTCACAGTGTTCACTTTATTTGGAAAGGAGGAGGGCGAGATCATCATTGGAGATTCAAAAAATTGGTCTTGGAAGACATGGCTAGGGCTACCTACCATACCGGCAATTTTAGTAGGGTCTCGATTCCCTAATCTTGACACCTGTTTCCCATTCATATCAACACTTGTGTTGCGTTTGTCTAGCAACTCACAAAAGGCAACTTGGCCACCGTCACCTGCTATTTTATTTGGAGCGCTGTCCTGTGCAAGGTAAACTGCATAAATAAAATAAAAAAACATGTGCCTTACCCCAAGCTATATAAATACTGTTTTTTTTTCTCATACTCATTTCATTTAGATTAATTTATAACCATATACACAGAAAAATTCAATACAAGTTAGCACTTAAACATAGATCACGAGAGGATAATAATGTGGTCCCATATCAAGATTACTCGGAACGACATGGTACGTATGAGGAGGAGGAGACTATACCTGCATCTGCTGATGAAAATCGCGATTCCGTATTATCAGAAATAATGCGTGAGAAAGCAAGTGATGATATATGTTTTACTGTTGTTGGTGCATTATTGTGGCCCACAATTGGCAATATAATCGGAGGGTAATGTTTTCTTAAGCAAACTTTATTTAACTAATATGTTAAACTAATACTTTTTTTTTATATATAGCTATCTTAGTTATTCAAAATTTATAAGAAAATACTTACCGGAGCCTTTCCAGCGAAATGTATTTGGAGGCTGTTTGTTTGTGATTGCCAAGGTACACAAACTATATCATTTAATAAAAGGAAAAAAAAGAACTCTAACCTTATCTTTCTCTTTTAAGGACGTCTTGAATCTGTATCATAAATACGAGCGTTTGAAGCAATATAAGTCACGTAAAGTCGTTAGCTACAGATAAATTTGAATAAAACATGCAAAAACCAATATAAAGAAACACTATCCAGTTGGTTACAAATACATCGACTTCGGATAATAATTTAAAGGGGTATTCACCAAGATTTTTGATTATTTGATTACATCATACTAAAGTAGTAGTCAGAATATTAGGATTAATCCATCTGGATTATTTCAAAAGACATTAATTTAATTTTGTTTGAGCGTTTTTAAAGGTTATGATTTTAAAATTTATCGGCCCACCAAAAATGAGTATACACGTAAATTCCCACATATAGAAAAAAATAAAGCAGGTTTTTTATTATGCTGTTGCACAATACAGCCAATGGAGAAAATTAAAATAATAAATTAGGAAATAAAAAGTGACGTTACGTGTTTTTGAATTTTTTTGTTCTTCAGTCAAGATTAGATCTTTGCAGAATATGATATATATAACTCCATAACATATCTTTGCTTCTCAAATACTCTGGTTTATTGTACATATACATCCTACGGATGTCTTTTGTAGAGTATGTTGAGCCAATTACCATCGTTTGTTATAATCGTTTTAGTTCCTTCTATTCAGCACGACCTAAATATATTTTTAAAAAAATAAAGTTGCCTATCAGCTATGCTAACTAAACTTACTCCAAGGTATACTAAACCCTCACTTTCTTCGAAGCAGTTGATGATTAGTTGCTTTTAATAAAAGTTATACATTGAATTTGTAAATGTCCTATCTGGTTCATAATCTTTGTATATCACTTTTCCACCATAATAAATAAAGGTTGTACAATAATAATAATTTTCCCATGCTTGACATGAAATGAAACTTTAGAAGGGATATATAATTTATTACAAATAAAAAACTATGAACAAAAACTATATTTAAACCTTGAGGAGGTTGTAGATAGTAGAACCAGCAGTACCAATAAGAGTAAGAACACCAAGGTAATAGAAAGCACCACGGACACGCTTCTTAGGCTCACCAGTAGAGTAACCACTGGCATAGACCATTCTACCCAAGATATAGACGGCACCGGCACCAGCAGAAATTTCAGGATGCTTAAGACCACCAATTAACAAAAGAGTGGAGTATACGGGGAAAAGTTCAAGAGAGTTTTGGTGAACGCGCTGAACACAGTTGAAAATGTGCTTCTTCTTATCCTTCTCGGCTTCAGCTCTATCAGCGTAGACTATTATGCACAACAATAGAATCGGTTAACCATCTAATACACTTATCTCGATCCAAAAAAAAAAAAGTAAAAAAGGAAAGAGAGAAAACTTACCATAAGGATACTCGACACCGGCAGCCTTACGAGCTTGACCAACCTTAACACCTAAGCTGAAAAGATGAAGAGCACTAACGGCGGCAACACCAAGAACCTAAAATAGTGAAAAACAGGTATGCGCAGGGAGGGAGGAGAAACAATTAACGTTCTACTCCAGCGGTTTATATTTATACGCGTTAACTTACATAACCATATTCACGAGGGACAACAATATCAACCATTTTATTTCTTATTACTTTAACTGAATGATCAGGAGAAGAACTAACAAAAATCAATTTTATAGAGAAGATTGAAATACCGTTTTTATAGTGGATTACGCAACAACAAAAAGATCAGCTCCGATCATATTAACCAGTCAGAATTCTTAATTTAATTCTGGTACTTTCTGTTACCTTAATATATATCGAAACGTTTTGTATTAGTAAACAAACTTGAATATGTACGATAGTTACAAAGGTTTGCAAGACAAACCAAGTAAAAAGTAATATATTTTACATTCTCAAATAGCTTATCCTTTTTTTTTTTTTTATCTTATCTCTGTTACTCACAAGACCTTTAAAGTTAATATTCAGTAATATTGCGTAAGTTTTAAGACGACCTTGCGTAATTTTTGACATTACCATATATTCCAAAAACAACACAGTAACATAAATATATTACGTTTGGAATAAATGAAGTTGTATAATTAATGAAAAACGATTTTTTGGTAAAGTATATTTTAGGTAAAAAAAAAAAAAAAAAGAAAAGAATCAATTAAAGTGTGTTATCTTGCAACAAATTCATAAAAAAAATCGATGGTATACAGCGGCAATGTTCGAAATATTCTGCGAATTAACAATACTTTGTTTGCGAAAAGAAAAAGAAACTTGCCTTTGAGAAAGGTATTATCTTTGAAAACGAGGCACTCATATCAGAACTTTGTAAGGCACTGGGAAAAATAAAGTTTCGGCAGCGGAAAAAAAAAAACCGGGGGGTTTTAAAATGGCATAAACTAGGCAGGAATACGGTGCGAAAGAAAGCGAAAACTTCAGCAGGTGTGCTCAAGGGAATATTAAAAGTTTCAGGAGGTAGTATTCTAATGTTCAAGCAATATGATGTATAAACAATATCCCTATTTTTCTTCTCTGCAGAGACCATCCTGAAACTTACTGAGCTTTGCTGTGATCAGCATGCTGCACTGAGCAGCAAAAGGGAATCACGGTAAGTGCTGACTAGGCCGAATATTTGTTTGCAGTCACTTCACCTGAGGCATCCTTATTCTTCTTTTTTTTTTACTTCATTGCCGTTATCTTCGTAAAGAAAAGAGGATATTAATTCCGATTCCTAATTATTCTCGATTAGGATATGCTAACCTACAATCTTTAGTATCAAACCAATAGTACTTTGTTTTGTTAATCTTTGTTATTTAGCATACATTCAGACGCTGGTTCTGCAGTGATATTGACTACGAAAGCATGGATCGAATATAAATCAACTCCCTATTTTATAACTTTGTTTTGATTTACATTTATTTATACGTAATATAATTTTTAAAATGATTATGCATGATGAATAAAATAGAAGGAGACTATTGACAAACTGAAGGAATGTTTTCATGAATTTATTTTTTATTATCATGCTCCGATTCAATCTTAAAACAAGTTCAATCTCTAAATATGAAGATAGTACAGTCTGGACAAGGTAAGTTGTGCAAACTTTAAAGACTAGCGTATTAAAAATATTGAATGATTATGTCGTAAAAATCAACGGGGGTGATACAGAATGATGTTTTATAAGGTTTATGGACTCAGAGCTCTATCGCATCATGTGATGGCTTTGAATAAATGCTTCATTTATGAGGATGGAGGCCATCCCAATGGTTATATATCATATGGTCACTCCATTTTCAAATAGATATAACACTTTGAGTAGGTCATCTTACACAAGATCATTACATTTATCTCAAAATGGTAAATGTAAACAACTTGATAGCGAATA
>MU622378.1:13213-44012 GCA_025399235.1 Backusella circina FSU 941 | reverse complement strand
GATAACTGAAATATTTAGTTTAAGACTGATCGGTGAGTGGATATAAATTCCGTCGACTACCCTTTCTTTATTATAATTATTTAACTAAGATACATAAACGAGTATGGCTAAAACCATATCTCATTTTGAAAGATGAAAGTAGTCTAATGAACTTTTCTTTTACTGACACGTCAAGATTACGCTATTTACATCGTATATCAAAACGGGTTACATATTATTCAAATGAACTATCTTATTGTGTAAGATTACTTTAGCGACATAAAATTAGTATGCGTTATGTGCACATAAACTAGAAGTGAAACATTTGCTAATTGTATATTATAAATTTGACGATAACAGACCGTGAATTTATAACTTACAATCTGTTGTAGACTTGAGATACAATGACATGTTATCGGATAAAAAAAAAGCTTATCCTAAATATAACCTGTAATCATTTTTCTTAATGCATATTGACACTTAATTAAATTTACCTCGATCTTTTGTTCGATCTTACTATGGTGGCACAGCTACGTTTATCCAGCGACGTTAGATCGAACTTATATTCCTCTAGAAAGATTCTTCAACTAAAAAGGTATAAGCTAACTTGTACTAAAACAAGACACTCTCATAAAGCGACACGTAGTCAACCTCGTACTTAAATTAGAGCTATTATTTAGAACTAACATATTCAAATGTTACTGACGACTTTTTTTGCGAATAATGAAAAGTTCATTACAGTTTACCATTGCTTATCCACACACTCTGAATTTTTTTGTTCTTCTTTTCCTTTTCCTTTATTCCTTACCTTTTATTGGGGAGTTGAGGCAAGATATTTTCATGTACAGCTAAGTTCACTAAATAAGGAAAAGGCTATTGGCTCCCGTCTCAACGTTCATTTATTACTCGTACTATCAGGGTAATCATCAGTAAATATTATCATTATGCACAACGTTTTCTTGGTATCTATGATCCAAATTGAAGGTCGCAAGTAGTACATTAGAGGGTAAAAACTTAGAAGGGTAACAAAACGGTATGCGTTTTATAGTTGAGGATCTTTTGTCGTAGCAATGTAGAATTTCATTGTGAGTTACTAGAGGGTTATTCCTATCACCAATTTTAGAATCTATTGGTCGGGAGTCTTGGAGTCGCTTTTTATAAAAGACGATAATAATCGTATAATGTCGTCATGTTTAATTCTCGCAGATTTCACTTCATCAACTATTTTCAAATTGTTATAAAATCTGAAACTTATTTCAACACTAAAAATTTAACTGCAATGTACGAAATCTTATTGTTCAAAAGCTTCTTTCTTTAGGTGACAGAGGTTAAAATTTAGTATCATATGTAGTTCTAATGGTAATAGGGAACTTTGTTTCATATATACATGTTGCAAGCTGTCGGTGAGATAGTATACTAAATATTACGACAAATCGAATTTCGTTTCCAAACTCACTGCCTTAATCCACATGAACTTATAAAAAGGTAACATAGTAAGTGGCATGGTGTTAATTAACTATATCATATAGTTAATTAACACCATGCCACTTACTATGTTACCTTTTGTGTCATCAGATCTAAAGTTAAAAACGTATATAACATTGCGAATCACATTATCAAGTCTGCTAGATTATATTATTAAAAGTTGAAATATTTCCAACAACACTATCTAGATTTTCGTTGTTTGGCGACATACATTTATAAGGGTTTTAATTTATCAGAATTATCATTATCGAAAATGTTGTAATAATTTGAATTATTCAGTGACGAGTATAAGAAACTAAAATAATCTCCCGATTCATTGATCTCTTATAATCGCCTTTTAATCATATTATATTTGGGCTTCCCCCCTGAATCGATGGATGTTGCCAAGCAAATGATAGGTTATAGAGCTCCATCAAAAATGGCATATTTAACGAGTATGGAAATACAGCAATAACTGACAAAAGATTAGTTTGAACGTTTTTGGTTCCTCGGAATAGGATCTTCAAAGTAAGACGGAGTGAAAATCTACAATAGAAGGCAGCTACCCCGTCGAAAGTTAAGTCATTTTATAGAAAGTTAATCTCTGAAAAAAAAAATGTCTACATACTTTTTGTTATCGGGTGTCATATTAACGTCGAAAGTTAGTATCCAGATGCATTTTTACAATGTATTCCCTTTGTTTCTTTCTTGCTTTTAAATGTATATAAAGATTAAAATGGAAACTTCAATACATAAATCAAATATTTTACAGCTTTTTATAACAGTTAACGGATAAATAAGTATAATACATAGCTATCTATAACCAAGATACGCCATTGCTGATTGAAAACAAAGGATGGAAACAATAAGATCAGTAATAAGGACAAACTTATCCCAAAAAGAAACAGGGAAGAACAGAACTTGGTTTATACACAGCCTTAACTATAATACGAGTTTTCAGATATTTTTGGAATCAATACGTATAGAGAAGTTAAAAAAAAAGGAAGGTTCGTAGGAAGAGTCCATAGATTTAACATGGGTCAACTAGATATACTGGATCTTTCGTATCTACAAAAAATTCGGAGAAGTTGGAGAGCTCGGTGCTGGTGTAGGATCTGGGGAGCTAGGTCTTGGAAGAAGTGGAGGTCTTGGAGGGGGTCTAGGATTCTCTGGTCTTGGTCTTCTACATACTTCATGTATGAGTATACTCGAACTTTCGGTTACCATCATAGTGCATACAGTTTGTAAAATGATACTTTTGAGGCGGACTATCAGCAGTTACAGTAATAATAGGATAGGTGGCGATATTTATACGAAAAATTAATATCTATATTGGTACATATCCAAATTAAATTCCATGTATGTCTTTATGTCTTATGTATTTTGTTACGCAAATAGAAATCGTATGATTCATGTTGAAAAAAAAAAAAGAAAGACTTTAGATGAGATATCTTCATTTAAGTACACGATGACACAAACTGTAATTGTCCCTTAACTCTGAATGAAACCCTGAATGAAATAATGGAAAATAAAAGTGACCTAGTTGAGTTCAATTAGCAACTATTGGTTCATTCTAATAAAAAACAACTACCAAATATATCCAGAAAAAAGTTGAAAACAGTAATGATAAAGAAGAAAAAGAAAAGATGGGAAAGAAGAGAATTTTCTTAAAAAATAAGCTTTAAAATATACAGTCAAATTTTTATATTGTTATTTCGGTGTATGATTTTAATTTTGTTAAATTGTGACTATAGCAAACAGAAAAGATACATGTCAAACAGAAAAGAATAAGTACTTTGGTTTAAGTTATCTGAGTTCTGTCATACAAATGTACAGTATAGGCTAGCATCTAAAAATATATATATTTGTTCTTTTTTTTATCTATTCCTTTGGATGTCTTTCTTCACCTTATTTAGGGAATGGAAGTGCCATTCACGGATCCAATGACATATGTTAGCTTCAGACTTACACAAGACGGGAATTTAGAACGAGGCATTTGTTGGGGAAATTTTATACCACTTGTAAAATATCGCGTTTCCAGAATTTTCAACGAATCTTTCTTGTATATATTTGTATTTTAACGTCTTTTATAAAATAACAGTTCCAAGGTTTTAACATAGAATTTACTTAATTTATTGCTGTCTATTCGTCCCTTTAAAATGAACCTTAAGTAACACTTGTATTATGCACTTTTGGAAAGTTTAAAATGGTAGTACACTATTTGGTAATACTTGGTGGCCCGTGTTTCTTTATTCATCAATCATTTCTAACTAATGGTACCATCAGAAACGATGAAAGAAGTTTTGATAACAACTAATATACAAACTTACAGATAGGTGTGCTTCTTTCTTTTTTAAGCTTTTCAGTTTTTGCTAATTAGAAATCCAGTTTGCAGGTAGACTTATGTATGGGTAAAGTTTAATCATAGATCTAGAATAACTGTGAAGTAGACAAGGGGATGTGGTGTCTACAGAAATGACAGTGATACCTCGGTAAAATAAAAACTAGAATTTGTGGCATCATTGTACATGTGCTCTCTTTCTCAAATTAAATAAACCATTGGACATAATCCTAATATCAGCCGATTTAGAGGTGGTACCCAAACTATTTTTTTAAAGTCTAAAAACATGGTCACTATAAATGCCTACAAGCTATATCAACAGAGATGGTCATAGCTCCGTCACTGAGTATTGCGCTAAGCTCACTATAACTGAAAAATACAATTGTTTTAAATCCTCAACTTTAGTATTGTAATCGAGTTATCGTGTTTTACATTTAACTACAATGATGGCAATTTTACTGGTGCTTTTCCTGTTCAAAATAAACTCCATATGTTGATGAAACTTATATTATATTTAGAATATGCATTGCTTTATAATAAAAGTAAAATATTCTAGAATTGATTTTGTTTCTATAGTGTGCCATCTTTGATAAAAATCGTACACAATCTTGAAAGGGCTGAAAAATGTTCTACAAAATTTGTACAACAAAGCCTCATTGTAACTCAGGTGAGAATAACTAAAACAATAAAAACCAATATAGGCTATATGTATATCCATAATGGAATAATCTAATGGAGTTGGCATAATTTTACATTTTAGTCTTCCTCTCTGAACGTTATAAATGATGATAATTTGAAAAATTACAGTTAGTGTAAAATAGGTTACTGCATTCTATTTACCTAAGTTTAATGAGTACTTTAATTTGTTAAGCTATGAAAGTGATAATTTGAGGGTTATTCAAGAGAATTAAATGAGTGCTATATGTAATCTCGATCTATTTTAACCATTTTACTCACATATTCTTCCAGATAAATCAAAATTAAAATCTCAAGATATATGACTGAAAGGACATTGTCATCTAAAATGATAGCTTGGAAGTAAGCGAAGTTAACTATTATAATTAAAGAACCATTTGTATTTATTAAACTAATTAATTAAATACCTATGATTGCAAACAAATGTGTTTTGCTTTTATTAGAGTTTTCGAATATTAATAGGATCTATACCCATTTCCGCATCCCGGTTCTAGAAACAGTTTCATGGACTGTTTTTTGTTTTCAAAACTCATTTCCATCACTTTATTGACGAATAAAACCTTTTGAAAATGAAGCCAAAAAAAAAGAAAGTAAAGGATGTTCACAGGTTCAAACCCCATCTGTGTCCAAACACATATTTAAGATTAAAGCAAATGAATTGAATCCAATGCTGCTTTGACATTATCGATCTCCATGTCAAGAGAGTAAAACTGATTTAGATGAGTCATATAAGTGTTTCTATTTCACAATATCGTGATTTGCACACAGTATACTTTTATTCTATTTGTTAAAATGCTTGGAAATTGGAGCAAAATATTCATCTCCAGTTTCGAAAGACCATTTGGAAAGTTTTAAGCACGTATACCATTTGAGAAAAACGTTTCAAAACGGACGACATTTCAGAATAAAGATATCCAGAATCGAGATCATACTATATTTCATTTCACAATTATTTATAAAAGTCGGATAAAATAATATATATTTATTTATCATCTAACATTGAAGAAACCTTCATTTCAAACAAAATAATGAATTAAAATATTAGCAAGACAATTGTCTTTTACAAGAAAAAAATTAATTTGCCTGACCAGCTTGTTTGGCCATGGAATAGAAGATGGATTCTTGGTTATCTAAGAGATTTTGTGGTGAGTCAAATTCAGCAATGCGACCCTTATCCAAGACAAGGATTCTATCGGAATCCATAACTGTATTTAATCTGTGCAAATAATATGATTAATAGTCTTCTAAATACAAAAACAAACACAACAAAAATACCTGTGCGCAATGGTAAGAATTGTGCAATCAGCAAATTGCTTACGGATAGTTTCTTGAATGATAGAATCAGTTTCAACATCAATCTATATTCAAAAGAGAAGTTAAAATCATTGTAAGTAATAAAATATAATGTACTTACAGCAGCAGTAGCCTCATCAAGGATAAGTACAGTTGTGCGACGGAGAAGTGCACGAGCCAAGCAAATCAGCTGACGTTGTCCAACAGAGAAGTTGTCACCTCCCTCAAGAACAATTGCATTGAGCTTGCCATCCATATTTGAAATATAATCATAAAGGTGGGAATGCTTTAAAGAATTCCAAAGTTCGGCATCATCATGGGTACCAAAAGGATCCTATATTATTTTTTTAAAATCGTAAGTAATCTCTTCTCTAAAACAAAATATATAAAAAAAATAGGGTTACTTACTAAATTCTCTCTAACAGTACCAGCAAATAAAACTGGATCCTGAGGAATGATAGTAAGGCGTGATCTATACAAATTAAAGGAAGTATATTATGTCAACACAAATCAAACTTTATAATATAGTTCCTCCTTACCTGAGGTCAAACAAACGAAGGCTTGAAATATCAACACCATCAATAAATATAGAACCTTTAGCAGCTTCAACAATACGGAACAAACTCAAACTCAAAGAACTCTTGCCTGCGCCAGTACGGCCAACAATACCAATTTTCTCTTTGGGGGCAACTGTGAAGGAAAGATCACGCAAGGCAAGATCCAATCCAGGACGATAGCGGGTAGCATAATCACGGAATTCAATCGAACCCTTTTCTGGCCACATAGGGTCAACACTACGAGCAGCGTTGTACTTCTCAGTAGGTAGATCAATATACTCTTTGATACGTTCAACAGATACAATATTGGTTTCAATTTCACAGTAAGAGCGGATAACCCAGTTCAATGCTTGGGTGATATTCAAAGCATAAGAAACTGAGAGACCAACTAAACCAGCATCGATATAAGAACTTCCATACAAGACACCAAGTACAGCAAATAAAGCTGCACCTAAAATGATGATAGAACCGAGGAATTCGAGACGAACAGCTAACCAGCGGTTACAAGAAATAGAAGGGAAATAGGCTCGTTGATTATCGTCAAGCTTGCCTTCGTTTTCGAAAATGAAGCGGCGTTGTTGTTCATAAGCACGAATTGTAGAGACACCAGAGATGGTTTCTTGGAAGTGAGAATAGATGGGGCTTTTGCCAACTGAATCTAAACGTTTCAATTCACGGGATGTGGCAAGATAGTAGCGTTGAACATACATGTAGATAAAGAACAAAGGAACAATCATAGTCAAAAAAAGAGGGGTGGATAAGGTTACAATAACAATGGTGGCTGCCACAGAGAAAAGAACGCGAAGATAGCCTGAGAAAAATCTAGGCAACATTTCATCTACAGTATGTTGATCTTTACTGAATCTGTTCAAAATTCTTCCAAGGGGGGTGGTATCAAAGAAAGACATGGGAGAGTGGACAACAGTTTGCAACATATCCTGATGTAAAACACGAGCAGATCTGATAGCACAGAAGACCCAAAGAACAAAGGTTTGGAACATGGATAACAGAGTAGAAGAACAACCAATAAGAGCATAAATACCAAGATAAAACCATACATGATTATTACCTCCATCTTGTTGGTTTAGACTAGACCAGTACTTCAACCAAACATTGGTACCGACAGAAGCAGATTGAGAAAACACCTGGAATAAAATAACCATAACTACACCAATAGCGGAGCAGGATTTGGCATATTGCTTATAAACGTCCCAGTCAACACTACCCTGAGCACTTTGCTCCACTGTCATTAAACGTTCATCGTCGGCCTTCTTTCCCTTGACTCTCTTTGAAAGAGAGGCAAGTGAGGCGCGTCTCAAAGTTGCAGTACTAAAAGCAGATATATCGCTGTCCAAGCGTTGACGAGGGCGATTCAAAGCAGCATCTTCCTCTCTTGGCATAAGCTCCAAAGAAACAGTATCGGAACCAAGTTCTTCTTCGCCATCAAGTGTCTCCTCATTGGAAAGGTCTTCCTTGTCAGAATTACTGCCACTCTGGGTTTGGTTACCGAATTCAGTAACAAGAGCATAAAGTTCGGAGCGTTCATTCATCAAGTCTTCATACTTTCCGTTAAGTGTAATTTCACCATCACGAAGCATAACAACATTGTTGATACGAGGCAAGTAGGAGATACCATGGGTTACCAAGACACGGGCCTTGTTCTTCAAGATACCCTCAGGACCTATGACATTGTCGAAAATATGGCGGCCAACATGAGCATCGACAGCACTTAAAGGGTCATCAAGTAAATATATATCGGCGCGAGCATAGATGGCTCTAGCAAGAGAAACACGTGCCTTTTGGCCACCAGACAAGTTAATACCACGTTCACCAATCTCTGTTTGATCACCACCGCTCAAGATGGCAATATCACTCTTAAGAGAACATGCCTCAAGAACCTTCTCATAGAAAGTAGGATCCCATCGATGACCAAACACAATGTTATCACGTAAAGTGGCATTCATAACCCAAGGCTGTTGAGGAACGTAAGCAACGGAGCCACGCAAAATAACTTCACCATTTGCCTTGACGGTGTCACCCAAGAGGGCACTGATCAAGGACGATTTTCCAGAACCAACGCGACCAACAATGGCCGTCACATGACCCTTACACACCTCAAGGTTAATGTTGTTTAATGTGGGCTTGGGGTCAGCAGAGCCCCACTTGAAGGAACCATTCTTGATTTCAACAAGAGGAACTTCGGGAGTCCAGGTTGGATCCTCTCGATAATCTTTGCGAGTAACAGCATTTGGATCTAATTCTTGAGCAGAGAGATATTTTTCAATACGATACAAAGAGACAGAGGCTTCAATTACAGAAGTAATTACATTAGGGAAAGCTGTAAGAGGGAATTGCAAGAGACCAAAAAGTGCAATAGCAACAAATGCAATTTCACTAGTAAGTGGGGTATCGGAAACGAAGACATAGATGGCAAAAGTTGAAAGAGAAACCAAAAAGGGAATTGAGGCCCAAGTGAAATTCTGGACTGCAGACATGATACCCATTTTTTTCAAGGTGGCCAATTCCAAATCATTACGAATGTAACTGATCTATGTTTTATATATCAAAAAAAAAAGACAAAGCAACACAAGGTAAATAAGATTTGACAAGCTTTACGTATTCATGCTGTTATCTTACCTTTTCCAAGAATGGGGTTTCCCAGGCATAAAGTTTAATAACTCGAATACCATTCAAAATTTCATTCTATTTAAAAACAAATATTCATCTTAATTCTGTGGCTGTACTTATTTCTTTTCCATCAAGAGATAAAGACACTTACCATCAACTTCACTCTTGCATCCTTATTACCCATCTGAGTCTTTTGATACTTTCTCATTTTTCCAGCAATATATGTGTTGAGTGGAATAGCCAAAATCAAAACGGCAACACCTGCACCAACACTTGGGCCCATTGTGTTGTATAAGAAAAATAATGAAATAAAAATTTGGAAAGGTCCACTCCAGACTAACATAATACAGTAACAAATAGTAAGCAAATTTGAATCCAATCTCCCATATCCAAATGACATTGCTATTTAAAAAGATACTTACTGACATGGAAATATGTACATAAATCCATCAATCTTTGAGCATCGACGCTCATGTGGTTAACAATCTCACCAACAGTGGATTCTTGACGACTGGCATTACTTAAGATCAAGGTCTTTTGATAAATAGCAGTAACAAGAGCAGCGCGGAGACGCATTCCGGTCATAAAACAGCGCTGGAAATACTGATGAAGGAACATAGTTTGGCATATAGCAGTAATAAACATAGCGATTGCAATCAAGATACCACGATAACTAGGTTCAGGAACATCAGACAGATAACTAGTCACCCATCTCATCAATAATTTCAAAAGTAAAGGCTGTGTAAACTGAAGTACGTCTTGGATACCTTTAAAAAGCTATTTTAAACAATAATAAAAATGATTAGACCCAATAGAAAAAAAAAAAAAAAAAAAAAAAAAAAAACGACATACCGCAGCCAAGGCAAATGGACCACCCAAAGTAAATACAACAGCACGTAAAAGAGATGGCCTAATAATACTATTGGTTAACCTTTTTTTCTCTCTTAATTTGATTTAATCCATACTTCTTTTTCTTCATTTCTTCCTCCCATTTCTGTTGAAATCTAGCACCGATGACAGCTGATTGGTCTTCGTTTTTAAGGTTCCTGTGCCACCAGAGAGTAGAGATTATTAATCAAAAAATATCCCAAGTCACCCTATTTTCAACCATTTTCACTTTCTGTATGTTCAACTTACCAAAGATCATCCATAACCAAGGGTTTCTGATAACCTAATCTCATCAATGGAGTCATCCAACTAAAAACAAGTCTTCCGAAAATGTTTGTCCTTTCCTCTGGTGATTCATGCTATTATTGTAACACAATTGATCAGAAAACAAATAAATAAGGGGTGCGCGCACAGAATCCATTGATATTTTTTACCTCATCTTCTTCCAGCATAATGTATTGAGTTTTAGGTCTTTCCAAATTTTCAAGAATAAATACAACAAGTGAAAGTGCATAAGAAAGTACGAATAATCCAAACTGAGTAGGGTTTGTGTCATATTCATTTTGGAGCACTCTTGTACGCAATTTGATGCCATCGACGAAAATAACAAAAAGCCAATAAAACAACAAAACTGCTGATGAGATTCTATTGCGACTGTATTCTACGTGGTGTAACGCGATGACGAATATCTGATTTTGTTCATTTTGGAGAAAAATGTGTCAGATCAAAAGTAAATCAATAAAGTGGAATAGTTACCAAAACCAAGATTGAAACTGCTTGTGCCAGAATCTGTGCATTGTCTAACCAAGTAATGCCCGATTCAATAACTGATAGAGCAAAAGTTGTACCCGCAGTAAAAAGTAACAATAGCAATGTAGTCTATTATTTTTTTTTTTTTTTTAGTTGATGCCATTCCGTTAGTTGTGCTACAAAAGCGAAATTTCTTTTCGTATTTTATTCCCGGCCCAATTTAATCGGTTTTCTTACCATCTTAACAAAATAGAGCCAATTATTAATCATATCAGAAGAGAGTTTCTCTCTCTTTGATAGTATCCAAAATCGAATGAAGCCTGTTAGTAAAACAAAAACATAAGGGACGATAGTAACGACGCTAGATAAAAAACAATATGGAATACGTTAATGGACTATTTAACCAAATAAAGATGTTACTAAGATACATACGTATCTTCAAAACATGGAGTAAAGTCTGGAACACGATTTTCCGAGAAAGGTCCCTATACACATATAAATATATATACATAAATAACCATACACACAAGAGAAAAGAAAAAAAAGGCTTCATTTCGAATGTCTCATTTACCCAGCCTTCTTGGTTTTTACACATGCTATCATACGGCTGATCCGTAGGGTCAGCATGGTGACCAAACACCCACTGAGCTGACATGGTAAAATTAATGAGTTTTTAATATAATAAACAACAAAGAAACCGGTGAAAAAACACACATCAAATCACCATTTTTATATTTACTCTTTTTTTTTTTTTTTTTTTTTTTTTTTTGCGTGAAAATTCAATTACAGTCACATCCGAGATCTTGGCTTTTGAAGAGCAGCGAATGGCCGCAGCAAAAGCAAATATTATCGGAGGAAAATGCGTTGCTATTCTACCCTCACAGCATATAAAATAGACTGTTTTCATGCTTATAAAACTTTCAGAACATATACCATAATCTTTATCTTTTAAAAAGCAAACCATCAATCATCAAATGATCATATTTACACTCGTGTTACTTTTATAGTTTGAAAAGGCAAAAGCGGTCATTTTCTTTTACTAAGCACACGCATAGTGACAAAAAAATAAACCGGGCGATACCTAACATTCAATTAACAGTGATTTAATAAGCTATCATAACAGTTCTTGTAGAGTAATGGATTTCTGATTTCTAAATTGATTACTTTTCGTAGTGGCAATTTTACTCAAATTTGATTGGCCAACTTTATGTATTTGAATCCTGGAACAAAGCCATTCTTTTGTTTTTGGAACAAATTACTTTTGGAAACGTAGTCTTTTATTAAGTTTTAGAAAGATGAAATGTTCTACTTATAAGCAAGCGGATATACAGTCATTCTGACTGTATTATGGTAGAATAACTTATTTTCTATATTTAAATGCATCCTGGCACAATCTAGATCTTTTTCAATAGACTATGATTCCATCTTTACTTCATACTAACACACAATTCATTTACAGAAAAAAAAAAAATAGTTCATATTTATTCTCTATCACAAATTAGGTAATGAATTAAAATGTCAATTGTCATAATAAAGATCATTTTCGGGATTATCAAGTGTATTTTCAGTTGCATCTGAACTTTCAGGTTGCATCTTTTCCGATCTTTTCGTTTTACCTTCCTTCATATTAACCTTTGAATCCTCTCTTCTATCCACGCGATGACTCAGCTTGAAAATCTCCAGCTCTTGCTTTAATAGCTTGACTTCATTCTCCAATCTTTCCCTTTCCTTGTTACCCATTATCGATTCTTGCTCTTTCCTTTTTAGCTTGTCTTTATATGACTGGCAGTCCCTCTCCAATGCATAAATTTTTTCTTTCTGATTTTTATTCTCCTTCTCCATTTGAAGATGAGCTAAGTAATAAATCAATATATTAAAATAAAATAGAATTTATACTAAAATAATATTACTTGCCTTTTTGTCTTTCATTAAGATAATAACCTTCCTTATTTAAACGCTTAACACTCTCTTTTGCTTTCAAATGTCCCTGTTCAGCACTCTTCTCAAACCACTCTAATGCATATAGTTTATCTTGTTTAAAGCCTCGACCATATTCATAAAGTATTCCGATGTTATTTTGTGCGTACTTTTCTCCCTTGTTGGCTGCTTCAATATACCATTTTAATGCAGTTTGATAATTTTGAGCTACGCCATAGCCTTGATTGTATAAATACCCAATATTTGTAGCAGCTGTGGTATTTCCATTTGTGTGTGCCTTAAGGTACCACTCCATGGCAGCTTTATAGTCTATGGCTACATCTAAGCCTTCAGAATACATATACCCTATTCGCTGTTGTGAATATGAATAGTGCTTAGAGGCAGACAAGAGATACCATTCTATTGCTTTTTTATAGTTTTGTTTATTAAAGTAGAGATCGCCTATTTTTGAAAGAGAGTAGCCATCACCACCTTTTGCTTTTTCAAGCACCTCTTCTTTTACTTGAATGTCGTCAACTGTTATTTTTTTTTTTTGTTTATTTTTCTAGTCAACATTGCGTGTCGTAAACGAAGACTTACCAATAAGATCAGTATATAGTTTTTTTGTATCTAAAGAAGATTTCGACATGGTAAAAGAGTAAAAGACGAAGGAATAAAATGTGATCATTTTTGGCGTTTGATTTAGTTAGTGATGGGAATAAAAAAGGACAGTTTGTATTACATTGATGCTTGATCAGGAACGGCTTGGAGAATTAGCCTAAGATATTCATCATGCCTTGTCAAAAACCAAATATTTATATGTTTAGATTACTTGATATTGAAAGGTAAGTGGCACCCCACAGTTGCGTGGATTAAAGTCAAAGTAAAAAGTGATAAACCAGAAACAAAAATCAGTTTTGTATTATTCATAAAAAGTAGAGAGAAAAAGAGGTTTCAAGGCCGCTTCATTGGAATCATTTTCATTTCAAAGTCATTTTGTATATTATAACATTTACTCATTTCGATTTATGTATTTTCCTTTTAAAATATGAAATGCGATAAAAATACCCAATACCATAACTTGCAGTTGTTAAAAGCTCGTAAACACAAAGGATTAAAATTATAATTATTTGATTACAGAGATATAGAGTTTCTTTCTCCACACAAACAGAGAGTGTGAGAAGGGTATTGCCGCCTGTTAATCATAATACAGGTCGTTCTCTAGATTGTCTTCTTGCACATCCTTTTCTATTATAGAATCTAAAACCTTCATTTCGAGTAGTCCTTTGGACACAGCCTCTTCTTCTTTTCGTTGGTATGTCGTATCTTTACTCGTATTCGTTTCCAATGGTTGTCTTTTATCTATCATCACCATCATCATCAATTTCAGCGCTTTTACTTCTTGTTTTATTATTCTGTTTTCATCTTCAACTCTTTGCAACTTTTCGTCTGATACATAGAGTTTCCTTTCGAGTGACTCAGTTTTTTCTTTCTGTTCTTTCATATCCTTTTCCATTAGGACGTATTCTGGAATGAAATGAGTGTGGTTAAGAGGATAGTCCTTTATATGTGCTATCAATAGTACTTACTCATTTCCATATCCTCAATAGAATAACCTTTGTCATTCAAATATTTCTTGGGTCCTCCATTATCTGGTGATATCCTCAATTCATTACACATGGCATCAATATTATTTTTTGCTAAAACATTACCATTGTTATGTGCCCTTAGGTACCATTCCATTGCAGCTTTGTGATCTACTAATACTCCTTCACCCTTGTGATACATATAACCCACTCTCATTTGAGAATAAGACATATTTTTGGAAGCATCCAAGCGGTACCAATCGAATGCTCTGGAATAATCCTTTCTGTCGTAAAAAGTATCAGCAATTTTTGAAAGAGCGTAACCATGATCATGTCGGGCTTTCTTTAGTACTTCCTCATCCACTTTAAGGTCATGAGCTACGAACTTATCAGTCATGAGCACTGATTGTCTTTTAATAGTGCTTACCAATAATATATGAGTTTATCTGTTCTTCACTCACTATAGATGTACTCATTTAAAGATGAAAGTAAATAAAAAAAATGAATGAAAAGAACGAGGGAATAACAGCAAAGTGCTCAGCCATTTCTTTTTATTATCGGAAAACGTTAGTCTTGTATTACACTGCCATAAGACCCATTTTGTATGACATACACAATCCATGTTGATTGCTGATCAAATCCGAATAAATATTTTTATTTTTATTTTATTTTTTGAAATGACAAATATACCCAAAAGGTTATATATAAATATTGTTTTCGCTGTTGGTTTTTGTATATTATAGAAAAGTAAAGTTTGTCCAAATATAGGCAAGTAACTCAGGTGTACAAGAATCAAATGGAGGGAACAACAAAACTTAATTAGTCGTAATATAAATCATTTTCAGGGTTGTCTTCAAGGTTGCTATTTTTGTTAACTGTCACTCCTTGCAATGAGTCCATCATTGAATTCGATTCCTCTTTTTTATTGATACTAATGCATAGCTTCAAGACTTTGATCTCTTCCAGCAAAACCTTGATTTTATCATCCTTCATTTTTTCTCTGCTCTCTGCTGACTGCAATTTTTTCTCAAGTGTATCAATGACCGATTTTTTCACCCTCATGTCTTTATCCATCTGAATATACTCTAAAGTGAGATGTGAGTGATTAAAAAGAAAAGTGTTCTGAATGTATCATGAGCAACACTCACTTCTTTGTCCATCGTCAAGTTTTTTGCCACCTCTAGTCAGACGATTAATGTTGCTTTTGTTTGTCTTTTTTAACACCACGGCCATATTCATAGGCTATTCCAACGTTATTTTGAGCACAGCTCTCTCCCTTGTTGGCTGCTTCAAGATACCATTTTAATGTAGCTTGATAATTTTGTCTTACACCATGCCCTTTTTCATATAAATAACCAATATTATTTGTTGCTGTAATGCTTCCTCTATTGCGTGCCTTTAGGTACCACTCCATTGCAAGCTTGTAGTCAATAGGAATTCCGAAGCCAAATTGATATATCCAACCTATGCTCATCATAGAATAGGCATCATTTTTTTCAGCACCCAAGCGATACCATCCCATCGCTCTAATATAAAGCTTTTTTTTGTAGTAAACAGTAGCAATGGCAGAAAGAGAACAGCCATCACCATCTTTTGCGTTCCTGAATACATCTTTGTCCACTTTAACATTATCCACTAAAAACGAATAAGTCACGATTGATTTTCTTCTTCTTCTTCAAAAGCAGTTACCTATAAGATAAGAAAATAGCTCCTCTTTGGTTGATGCAGTTGCAGTCATGCTAAGGCAAAAAAAAAAATTAAAAGAGGAAGAGAGATACTTTTATTACTGGTTTTAAGTGCTTAGTTTAATGGGAGGATGCAGTCTGGTGTTACCATTAAGCATCATTGTTTGTTGATTTGTTTTCCTGATTGTTTTTCTTTGAAACAACATTAAACAATCAAAACATTAAGGGAGATTAATCAAAGGGAAAAACACATGTTTATTCATTTTCTTTTTTTATCTATCAGATTATACTTCTTTCAATTCATCCATTGATCTCCGGTCATTTTATGTTGGCGTGAATGGTTTGGTCAACTCTGTGACTAGACGTTCCTGTATAAATGCTTTAACTTCAAGTTGCAATTGTACTTTTTCTTGTTCTAAATTCAACAGCTGTTTGGTTGTAGCTTCAAGCCTTGTACCATATTCATGTATAATCTTATTTTGATCGTTTATCTGTTTCTCCATCATGAAATATTCTGATTCATTGTTAATAAGCATGTCTATTGTTCTTTTTTTTTTTATGACACTTACTTTGTTTTGTAAATAAATGATGCCCTTGTTTGTTTAAACGTTTAATACCATTTTCTGCTCTTTTGAACCCATTGGCACCGCTTTTCTCATACCACGCCAATGCGAGTGGTTTATTGACTGGACCAACTGTGCCTTTTTCATAATGCAAACCCAAGTTGTACTGTGCGTTACTGCTTCCCATGTTGGCTGCAAATTCATACCATCTTATTGCGGTAGCATAGTTCTGGTTGACTCCTTGTCCTTTGGCATACATACATCCGATATTGTTTGCAGCTGAAGCACTTCCATTTCTATATGCTTTTAAGTACCAATCGAAGGCGAGTTCATAATTAGCCTTGGTTCTACCCAGACCAGTATGGTACATGTGGCCTAATTTTACTTGAGAGAACTGATGGTTTTGAGAACTTGCTAAGGTGTACCATCCAAAAGCTTTCTCATATTCCTTTCTGTTGTAGTAGAGACAACCAAGAAAAGAGAGGGATTCCCCATCGTTACAACTTGCTTTGTGAATTATTTCCTCGTCTAGAGTAATTTCATCAACTAAATTACATATAGATTTGTTAGTTGTCTGTTTGATCATTAAATCACATACTCTTACCAACAAGATAAGCAAATAGCTTCCTCGAAGTCATCATATTTTCGGTTGTAACTGCAATTGACATGATTGAAACAGAATAAATAGAATAAAATAAAGAAAAGAGAGATGGCTGCTAGGGCAAGTATGCTTTTATAATTAAAGCAAGATACTCATTCATCACACCAATAGTTGCTCTTTCAAAATGGAAAAAAAAAGAGCCCTTTATGTATTCTTTGTCATCCCATCATTATTAAGCTATATTGAAGAAATATTAGCAGTACTCTCATGCCTTAATTAACGCCACAATGCGAAAGTGGATCCATGGACACACAAAAAACGCGGTTTTTTAGTTGTATTTCCATAAAAGGACTTGGCTTCACATTTATATTTAGCTTTTATTCTCATTGAATATCAACAGCCCTCCCCTTATTTGTTCCACCCACAGCAAAAAACAATAATAACACCGTCAAATGGCCAGACCAACAAGACGCTGGAAAGAACAAAGAGCTACCACTAGAAGAATATCTCTTGAAAGGGACATTAAAAGAGAGGGAAACGTAAAAACAAGAGGAAAACCAAAAAGAACTTTCGGTAATAGCTTAAATACAGAAAAAGGCATCAATAATAGCAAGATCAGCATCCACGAGATTGTCTGCAAGAAGTGTCGCATTACTTTTACTACTGTGAAAGAAAAAATAGCGCATAACCGAATACATCAAAGCCCAAAGAAACTTAATATACGAGGTCCTAATGGTGATTTTGTAACTTTTCTATTGAGTGTCAGTGACGATGGTTTATATGCCTGTCCACATTGTCCATTACATTATGTTACTCTGAATGGTGCTCGAAATCATCTTTTAAAACTTTTAAGCACGTATTTAATATTAGTTACAATAATAACACTGTCTAACTTGTATATGTAAAAATAGGAAGCTTTACTTTGGAACAAATTGGAGATATGAAGAAAGCGCGTGATATTCCACCAGTAGTTAGAGACAATACTGAGCATGTAGAAGATACTGGCACACATATAGAGGACCAGAGTACGGATAATGTTATTGCAGGTAGAGTGGTTATATTGCACTGTTAAAAAGGATTGTCTCATTAAAGTCATATATAGAGCGGCAGCAAATGGTTCACTTAACCTCTCCAAAGATCCACTGCAAAAGGTGTTTGTCTTCATTTGATGATAAGAACTTACTTAAAACACACAATTATGTATTTCACAAATCAAAGTATTTTCTGGTTGCAGAATCAAATCTTGGTAAGCCATGTTTTGATATGTTGTACTTTGAGTTATAGAGAGTAATTACGATATTTATTATTAGATGAACTATTTCACTTTATCATATCAAGAAATCATAGCTATGTTAATTGCCCACTTTGCAATAGTAAAAGTCAAAGTATATCTGTTTTAGACCATCATTTGCGAACTAGGCATGAACTATCTGTTTGGATCACTCGAAAACAGTCGCGGGATCATGATTCCGTTCTTTCTAACGAAGGTAAGGCTTCATTTATGCCTGTCCATGATTTTAAAACTAAAATTAACAGTGAAAGAGCAACATCAAGATACATCTTATCTTTATGAACCTGCACTGACCGTTGCTATTCCTAAACAGGAATCCTCATTGTGGAAGTCAATAAAGAGCTTGTTTTGGTCTTAAAATCCGTTTGTTTATATTGCTCATCCATACAATTGTTGGATATTTTCATTTTATAGTAAAATAAATAAATAGACAAATCTAAAGATAGAAAAATAAGATACAAAACAGAATGTAACGAGGGAATAATATGTAATGAAGGAAATGAATATAAATGCAAGAGTTGTTATGGGAAGAGAAACCTCTTTTAAATTCTTAACCCATATGAAAACTAAAGTCCCCAGGATGTTGTCTTGTCCTATACTCTCCAGGGAATCCTCCCATCCCTCCTCCTCCATTTGCCATTCCTGCAAACATCTGAGCAAATATATCATTGACATCAACACCACCGCCGGGGTAACCACCACCCATTCCACCATCCAAATCAGCACCAGAATCAAATATCGACTTCTTTTGTGGATCACTCAAAATGGCATAAGCTTCACCAACTTCTTTAAAGCGAGCTTCCGCCTTTTCATCATCGGGGTTTTTATCAGGATGAAGTTGAAGTGCAAGTTTACGATAGGCTTTTTTGATTTCTGAGTCTGTAGCTGTCTTTGTAAGACCTAATATCTTATAATAGTCTTTACGTTGTGATTTCTTTAGTTCCAGTTCGGCTCTTCGTAATAACTTGTGATATTCTAAAGTACCCCCATATTAAGTAAACAAGAAAAATACAAAGATACTCAAAGGGGAACATTACCTCTGTTTGATCCATCTATTTCAACTAGTTTTTGATAATCTCTGACAGCCTCTTCATATTGTTCAGTTTCCATATAGCAACCAGCACGTCTACTATAAATCTTAGTAAATTCATCATCCAATTCGATTGATCTATTACAATCCAATAGTGCATCTTGAAATTTTTTTTGCTAATAAACCTCTAAGTTAATAAAATCAAACACTCTGTTGTTGCATCCTAAAATAAAACAAACCTTTTGTAATACAGCAGCACGATTGGAATATAAGCGTGAATTCATGTGCATATTCTCAGGATCCATTTCCAAAGCAGCAGTATAAGCCTCATATGCTTCATCAAGACGCCCTGCTTTAAACGCAATATTCCCCTCTTCTTTTTTTTTATCGATCGCTCGCGCAGTCTTTAATAATGTACGCGCCTTTGTAAAATCAGGATCAAAACGAAGTGCCTCCACACAATGCGCTACCACTTTTGCATTATCTCCTTGACCATAAAAGACACGGGCACGTAGATACAATGCATCGGGGTTTTGTGAGTTTAAGCGAACAAGAGAACTACGGAATATGAGATGATCAATTACCCCCCCACTTGATACAGATTTTTTTTATAATAAATATATACATGTATATATATAAGACTCACTTTACAATACGACTCGCCTCTGAATAATTCTTCTCACCCAATGCACATTCTGCTTGCATCATCCTCCACTTTGTGGGTAATATATCCGAGTCTACAAACGAGATGGCACGATCAAGACTATTACGAGCCAATCCAAATTGGTTATTCTTCATAAAGGTATCAACCTGAGCAAGGTAATTGTAGACATGCTGTAAATGGTTATAATCACGCCGAGCCAATGTTTTTGACGATTCAATCTCTAATGCACTGTGATATTGACGGCCCGCTTCTTCTAAATTACCCATATTTAGCTGGCATTTTCCTGCACGGAGAAATGCTTTCCCGTTGGTAGGATCCAACTGGGTTGCTATGCGACAATCATTTGCTGCTTCACTGTAGTTCTTCAACATAACAAATGCTGCTGCTCGATTGTTGTAATAGGTTGAGGTTTCTGGTGAAGCCTCTGTTTTTTAAATATAAAAATTAGACAACATGGTTGCACTCATTCCCCTTCATTTCAAGTACATATACCAATTGCTTGAGTGTACAACCCGACAGCGTGCTGATAGTTCCCCAGTTTGTATTGCTCGTTAGCCTGAGACTTGATTTCTTCAGGAGAGCTGAATAGTGTTGTGAATATTCAACAAGGAAACATTTTATTCTTTTACTTTATAAAAAAAAAAAAAAAGTGATAATTACATTGGTGTATCAACTTCCATATCAGACATGTTTCTAATTGTTGGTTTTATATATAAAAAGAAGGAAAAGAGAAACAGATAGGAAAGTGAAGATCAGCAATAAGATAAATAAAGTCACTGTAATGGAATTTGCTAGAAATGAGACTTGTCACGAGATCAAGTTGCATCCATTCGGATCTTTTATTTTCCTTGCATAAAATACCATTCAAAGGGATTGCATGTTGGCAGAAAATATAGCAGCTCTGTGTAGCTCGAAACAATTTCAACATGGTGTACGAAAAAAACTAATATATTGAAACAAGCACTTACCGGTTCATGATATATATTTTAAACAAAAAAAAAAAAAAAGAAAAATGGTCAGTTTGCTCCTTCAGTGTCAAATACTACAATATCATCTCGAGATCAATTTGATCTATTCAGAATAGACCTTGAAAATAAACAAGTTTTTCTCAGTGGATCTGATACAGGTATGGTTTTGACAACGTTAAAAAAGTCGCAGTACTGTTTATTACATGAAATTGAGAAGAAGTTACAAATTAATGAGAAAAATACGGAGAATTACTGAGAACAGATAATGTATCATATAACATAAAGTAGATTTTAAGAAGCGAATAAATAGCGACACAAGCCATCAAGTAGCAAGAACAGAACATATAAAATAGTTTTTAAATATAGAGAATAGATCAAGATGACAGTGGTGAATTCAGCAGATGATATATTTACATTGTGAATTTAAAACCAAAAAAAAGAGATTAGTAATCTTCCATGTATTCATTGGGGTAAAAATACTGACATCGTCAATTGGCTACTGGTTAGGCCAGCGCTAGCTGATCTGGGAGGGGGTAGCATGATCTATTGATCCTAGATGACGGAGCAGCAGATAAGACGATACTTGCCAAAGGAAATGGTGGTACGTTAACATGCGTTCACCTTAAAAACCATAATAAAAGGTTAGAATAATGAAAACCATATAAAATCAGCATAAAGTTAACTATAAATATCCTATCTGACTACTCTTACAATCAATTGGTGTCACCAGTGCTATTTGCTATTTGTGTGGTTATAAAAAAAAAAAAAAGATATAATATGATTAATAGTTTTACCATCATATACAAGAAAATACATATAATGACTTGAGTATTTTATTTCATTAAAAAATTTAGTCTTTGAGTTGGAGCAAGAAATTGATTATTTAAAAAAAAGTGTAGAAGCGTTGATGAGGGGAAAAAAGAATGTTGTTAAAAGTCATCTTTATATATACATTTCTCTCTCTCTCTCTCTCTCTCTCTCTTTTGTAAGACATGAGCAGAAAAGTAAAATTCATTTCGGACGATTGGATGATTACCTGAATAAGAAAAGGAGAAAAGAACTGAGTACCTTTATTTGTTCAGGAGCAAACATTGTGAAGTGTATTGATAGATTATAATCGGTATATCGTATCTAGTGATCTAACTTAATGATTAATAGCACAGAGGAATATGTTTAAGCGTCTAAATGGATCCCATCTATCATCAACTTTAATTGTCATGCAAATTATCACCCATGCTCAATCGAAGCGTCTATTTTACTATTGCGAAATTGTAAAAACACACAGCTAAACAAACTGCAAATCAGTAACAAGTCAAATTCTTGGATTATTTTGATTCGTGTTGGATTCGTTATTAATTTGTATTTTTGCATTAGTAAAATAGACGCTTCGATTGAGCATGGGTCGTAATTTGCATGTAAACAGTAAGAAAACCAACTTCATAGTGAAGTTAATAATACCAAAGTACTAATTATTAATATGTGGGCTTTTCTGTACTTATGTAAATAGCTTCATGTGGCTTAAATCATTGATATATAAAAGTATTAAAAAAAAATGAATCTCTAAGTTTCAAATACGCCCTCTTGTTCCCATATAGAGGAAGTGACAAAAATTTCTTGAAGGAAGCCTAAACATAGATTTCTACCACATTTTTTTTTTTTTTTTGCTTTTTCTTTGATATTAGTGATGTCCTCATAATCGAGATCAAACAAATAAATAAATAAAACTTTGGAAACAGGTTAACAGTTACTATTCATTATGCTGTTAACTGAAAGGCGTCTCCGATGGATTGATCTAAAGTTATTCTAATAAATATATATGCTATAACCTATAGGATAATTTGTTCACTTTAATGAAACGAAACGGCTTGCACCATCTTAAATAAAGTATAAGGCAATTTTAGTGTATGTCAATTAACGTGGATGCCAAATGGGATCCATTTAGATGTTTAAATATATCCCCTTGTTCTATTGTTCATTGGATTGAATCATGAACTTATCCCCCTTTAGCTCTGTCACCTTAGCCTCCCTTTTACCCCAATTTTTTTTTTTTTTTCACCAATAATTTGAAAATATTTCTCAACAATTCGAAAAACTTTTCTCATTTTTTTTTTTTTTTTTTGAAAAAGACAGTAGATCAGTAAACAATTTTTGAATCTTTGATTAATCTCTTGGATACTATTAATACAACATATCCTTCCTCTGGTAATGGTGATTACTGCAAATCAGTAGATGAATACGCGTCTACTAAAACATGCAGTCAGTATTTCGGTACTTTGCGAAAATAAGTTCTCAGAAGAAATAGAAGAATATCTGGGAATGCTTCAACAGGAAATGCTATCTCGTAATCATAAATCGAGATCTCAACGGTGCAAAAAAAAAAAGAAGAAAAAAGAAAAAGAAAAAAACCGCTATTATTGGATTCAGTCAATTGGTTTCCTTCGATTCCGGTCCCTTACTTTCGTTTCAAAGAGGTACCAAGTCAACTACATAAGTAATATATATTTTATAAAAAGGGACAGTAATGATATTTAAAAAGATTAGCAGGCTTATCATAGATAAAAAAAAAAAACCAACAACCTCTGTTTGCATCTGCTGAAACCTAGATCTCTTCTCCGGAAGACTAATTAGAAAGTTGTTCACCTTTCCCCAGATATAGATATAAAGTCAAAATTTCCTCTAAAGACATTTTGAAAAAAAAAAAAAATAGATTATACCTTTAATTCAAGTTACACTCTTCTTTTAGTCAGAAATAATCAAAACATAAGCCATAAAGTCTCCAAATTGAATATGGAACGGTAGCAAGTAATAAGACCATTTTTTTTTTTATTTTATCAGATTTATAATTTTGTACTTTTTAATTATATTCATTTTAAGGAATGTTTGAGTGTATTTTTAACAACCAAACGGAGTCCTCGTACATCATATACAAACGAGAAAAAGTCAATGCTGACTCCGTTTAAATCTAGTTTTCCTTTTGAGTTCGGACATACATCGTTGCAAAAAAAAAAAAGAACGATTGCTTATTTCAAAAAGGTGCCCAGGTGAAGGTCCCATAAAAAAAAGAGTCCTCCCCACTCTTTATTCAAAGATAACCTAGAGCTGAGGGGAAATATAGGCGATCATCATTTGAAACTTGGAGAGAATTCCCTCTTGTGCCTGGACTTGTTGTACTCGAATAAAATACACTTGTAGCTTAAAAAGAAAATTACAATTCACAATAGGTGTAGTCCTCCTAATTTCAATCAATTCATCAACGCTTGAAGTTCAATGGTTTTTTTTTTTTTTTTTTTTGGACAAACCAAAAAAAACACAATCACGAAAAAGGTCTTTCGGAGTTTTTGCATGAAATCAGAACGCATTTTTATGCACGTTTCTTAGTTGATACAAGTTTCTTGTGTTGAAAAGGACACGCTTTTTAATAATCTAGAATTTATTTGTCGTTCTTTTTAAAGAAAAGTGAACGTCACCAGGAAAAGCACTAAAAATAAGACGAAATATTGGAAGAAAAAGTACCAAGCCTCTATGGTTTTTTTTTAGAGAAAAAAAAAAGCTTTATGTAGTAACTTTCAAAATAAATTTTACAGAATTACGTTAAAGTTCTCGAACATGAAGAATATAACATTGTAGAGTCCGATATATCTGATCATTTTAAAAAAGATCCTTATAAATAATATACAATATTGATTTATTTATAAAGTCTCTATTCTCATTTTTGATTCATCGACTTAAAGAAGTTGTGCCCCTCATGATACAATCTCGCTTATTCATATTTCTTTTGTGTGTTTTTGTTTTTATCTCAAAAAATCTCATTTTTAGCATTTTCTAAAACAAATACACGGGTAACGGAAAGTAGTTGTCGACCCTTTAAAAAAAATATGAACACCAATAAAATCTAAAGTCCTCTCTTCTCTCAAAACGAGATAAAAAAAAAAGAATATCGGTCTTTTTGTTTCAAAAAAAACACACAACTATATAACAAGCAACTTTAACAGCTCGATTCATCTTCATTCCATCATCATGTATTCTCTTCGTATCATCTTGGTTGCACTGGTTGCATCTTTGTATCTCGTTTCTGCATCTCCTGTCCATAGACAGCTGGTTAAAAGAGGCAAAACTTATAAGGGCGAAGGAACATACTATGAACCTGGCCTTGGATCTTGTGGCAAGGAGAACTCTAGCAAGGATATGATTGCTGCTGTCAACTACAAACAAATGGACAATGGCGGAAATCCAAACAAGAATGGCAATTGTGGAAAGCATATCAAGGTGAAGGGTCCAAGTGGCTCTGTTACTGTCAAGGTTGTGGACACTTGTCCTTCGTGTGATACAGGTGATCTTGGTAAGCTTTCACTATGACAAGATTAAAATAGATATAGAACTATTACCAATATGGTTTATTTACTAGATTTGAGTCCTGCTGCTTTTGAAAAGATTGCCGACTTGGATGACGGTCGCGTACCAATTAGTTGGTCTTGGGATTAACAAAAAAAACCCAAGTAGGCCTTATTTCATGCATAGATCGCCTTTATAGATCATTTCTATCCTCTTTTTATTTATTTTTTTGTATATTTATATGCACATATAATGAGAGAAAAGCTGGTTCTTATTTCATTGAAATAAATAAATAAAAAATAATGCATTTATATTACTCTTTGTTGACTGAAACTTTACTATATATAAAGATGCTTTACACTTGACATCACATCACATGGTATGCGCTCTCCTTTTTCAAATGACATTAGGATTGTACCTCCGAAAGTGGCATTTTCAACAAGATGAAGCATCGAAATGGATTATGTGATTACATAATCCATTCTATTGCTTATAAGCTCATTAGTTTACAATGTTAGGCTATAAAGACTTTACAATGTTGAGAGAAAAAGCAAGTCACGAATTTTTTAAAGTTAATAAGGGCATTTGTGCTCATTATTTTTCAAACCCTTCATTTTCAATTTTTTTTAAAAAAATAAAATAAAATGGCAGGCAGAAATCCAAAAGGAGCTGCTCTTGGACAAAGCCATTATGAATCAGATGACATTGCAAAGTGTTTTCAACCCATCGTCAAGCCACTCTTAAAGGAATTGGAACCACACGACATTCAATCCACAGCACGCGATCTATCGCTCCTTGTTGGCCAAATGCAGCAATTCCAACAAGACTGTTTAGGCGCCTTTAATCGGCCCAACACTGCACCCATTCGTATTCCCGTAAAGTTGTTTAAAGTAACAGAAGATCTATCAACAGAAAGTCCACTTTATACAATCTTGCTCTCTGCTTATACTTTTCGCTTACAACACAGTTGGAAAAAGTTTGATTTTACAAATCCTTCTAAAAAGCAAAAGAATGCTGATCTATTTCAGTTTGTTCGTCAGCAACTCGTTCAACAAAATTTGATCTCTATACCAAAGGTGTATATTACTGATACAGAGACAGACAGTGTAAGAAAATCGATTACGTCACTTGCTAAAAAGCTTGATGGTAAATAGAATGACTTTTGCTAATAAATATGAACCATTTTTCACTCACATCTTCTTTCTCTATCATAGTCACTTTAGTGGACGATAAAGACGAGGCAACACATATTGTACATGGACCCTTACATCGTCATGGTGAAGGACCAGAAGAAGATTGGTTTAGAACATTGGAAAAGAAGGGCAATCTTGTATTAGTGCACTGGTGGTATTATCCAGATTCCTTCGATAGTTGGTTACCTCAAACTCAGCAATTCACAGATCCTGAAGAACCACCTGAACATAATGGACCTTGGATTATCAATGCTAGATGGCTACAGGATAGTGTTCGTTTTAATGAATTGATGAATGAAGAGGATTATGAGGATAACGATGAAGAAGAAGAGGAGGAAGAAGAGGAGGAAATGGAAGACGAAGAGATGGAGGAGGAAATAGAAATGGAAGAGGATGAAAACACAAAACTTTCAAGTTCTTCTACTAGTAAAAAGCGAAAGTTGGGTAATATACCAAATGGAATATCAACTCCAATCAATCCCGCCAGTACAGTAACAACTGCAGCGAATAGCCAAGTAGCTACACCTGATACACCATCATTTAAGGATCTCTCATCAGCAGTACCGACAGATTTTCCCGGTTTTAGCACCGCGCAAGGTGTCTTTGCTCAACCACCTTTACCTGTACACAACCCTGGCCATCAACCTATTGTATATGTACGTGATATAGAGGCAGAACGACCTCAAGTCGGTAGTCGCCAACGTAAAAATGAATTTGAACCCTATGCCAATGGTGATATGCTCAATATATCTCAATACACTGCACGCCATGTTGATTATCCAAAGAGACCTGCAAAGAAACAGAAGATGGAGGTAGACAATGCTCTTGATATCCCCTCTCTTATTAAACCTACACCGTGTGACTATGAAGATATGCCCCTACCCGCTTGGTATGATGAAGACATCATTAGTGAATATGAAAAGTTGGGATTGCCCGAGTTCTTTGATGAATCCAACCAGGATCTTGGTCCACATGATTATAAACTTTGTCGTGATTATATGATTGAGAAATACAAGGCCAATCCTGATTATTATCTCACTATATCTGCCTGTAAAGCACATTTGGAACATGATTTAGTTGTGCTTGTTCGTATTCATTCATTTTTAGAGCACAGCGGTTTAATTAATAGCAGAGTATGTTATCTTTATTGATAAAGGAAAAAACAAAAGAAAAAGGGTATGGAATCTTACTCTCTCTTATTCATAGACAGATCCCCGTAGAAGAATATTCGATCCGTTTATTGATTCTGAACCAGATAGCTTAATTTTATCAGAATCACAGCGTGACTTTAAGGACATTGAGCACGCCGATCTAGAATTTCTAAGAAAGCTTATATTCGACCCTTCCAATGTAAAATCATCGAGATCAAACTGGAGTATCCTTGTTGAAGATAACATTAAAGCAGATGGACGTAAAATATTCAATTGCTACAATTGCAATACTGACTGTAGTCAATTTCGATACCAATCACTCAAATCAAAGGATACCAACATTTGCATTGATTGCTTTTTGGAAGGAAGATTCCCCGCCACGACTTACAGTGGTGATTACATAAGAATGGATGCTGGTCCTGAATTGTTTGAATTGGATGAGGAGTGGACAGATGCTGAGATACTAAAGTTACTTGAAGGTGTTGATAAATATGATGACGATTGGTTATTGATCTCTGAACTCGTATCGACTCGATCCAAGGAACAGTGCATCACCAAATTTTTACAGTTGCCAATCAACGACGAGTTCTTGACTGCTAAGTTATCAAGATCAGAAAAGGAGCGACTTCCATTCTCAGATACACCCAATCCAGTCATGACAATGACTTCATTTTTGGCTGGTCATATCAATCCTGGTATTGGTGCAGCAGCAGCAAAAGAGGCATTAAAGGTTTTACTACAATCTGGTGAAGGCAAGGATCAAGAGATGAAGGAGGAGGAAGATGTTCAAGTAAAAGTGGAGAAGATGGAAGAGGATGATGACACAATGGGTGTAGATGATGAGGAACCTAAGAAAGCACCGGGTGCCTTTTCAGAAGATACCATGACAAAGGCTACTAAAGCTGCACTCAAAAGCGGAATCGAAAGTACACTCAAATTGGCAGGCTATGAAGATCAAGAAATCCAACATTGGACTCGATTAGCAGTACAAACCATTGTAGACAAGTTGGTATTAAAGGTACAGCAATACGATGAACTAGAATCTTCACTAGAGAATGAATTAAAAGAATTGGAAAAACAACAAGGCTTATTGGCTACTTCAATCGAGTCATTGAGTAAACAGCACTTTCCATTACCGTCTGCTACAGATGTAGTAGCAACAACAACAGAGGTAACAGCAACCCCTCCAACCGCATCATCTACAAACGCACTAAATACAGTACCACCAACATTAGCCCCAATGGGTGTAAGCATGGTGGGAAATACAGGAGTGCCTGCGATCTCACCCGCACTGGGGTCAATGCCAGTATTAGCACCAGCACCCTTACTTGCCCCAACCCCACCATCGTCATCAACTCCGCCAATAGCACCAGCGCCGCCAGCAAATGAACCAGATACATCTCAATCTTAAAATATCTCTTTTTGTCGTTTTCTTGGTCATGTACATTTTCCAATAATAAAAATATTTAATAGTAATAATAATAAAGATGATGAATTGCTATAATTAATAGAAAAATAGAAAAATGTGTTATATTGCTCCAAGACCCAAAAAAAGAAGTATCCATGATATCACACACCGACAATATACTATTCATGTTGAAACTACTACTCTGGACAAAGTAACCAAAAAAAAAGCGTGGTCGTTTCTAATGAACAAAATGGCCTGAGTGTATACGTAAACATGATTGAAACATTTTATCCTAAAGAGTATGCAGAAGACCAGATCATGAAATAAAACTATAGAATAAGGTTTGACACAGATCACTAAGCAGAAAAGATATAATCTATTTATAAAGTATAATTATAATCTCTTACCTTAAAAGATAACATCTCATTTCTCAATAAGAAAACAAAAGGATGTCTAATATGATCATACTACAATTCAAAATAAAAATGATTAGATCATTTTCTTTATTGACTTAGAGGCTCCACATTGGCGATCTTTTAAAAATTGATATCTTTTGTAAATGACAGCCTTTTTGAGTCTATCAATACATTGATTTAAATAGAGAAATGGAATGTATGCAAATTAACAGTCCCAGCATTTCATGTTTAATCAAAATTGCATGGTTAAAGAAGGGTGTAAAATAGAAGGCAATGTCAAGTTTACATAAAAGAAGACATAATAAAGATACTATCAAAGCATTCTATAAACAAAAAAAGGGGACTTAATTGATTCGTAGATCATTCACCATTCACTCAGTTTCACATAGTATCAATACAGTCAAAAAAACAAAAAAAAAAAGACAAAATGTATTCATACTATAAATAAACTGACAAGTCGAATACATTCTAAAGAGTTAAAAAAATGCTTTATTATTGATAGAGTAAACAAGAGAAAAAGACATGTTCATTCTGTCATCGAGTGAATTGGTATATAACTTTACATGGTGATAGAATATGGATTATGAAATTCTACATACTTGATCAATATACACATACAATGAAGCATTCCCTTTGTTTAATCATGACGTGCCTTGAAGTGCTGATCAAAAATAGGGTTTAAATATTTAAAAAAAAAAAAAGAAAACAGCTTTTATTACTTGACTTGTCAACCAGTAAAGACCATATGTATGTATACCAGAAGGGAAATAAATAAAAACAAATGAGTAACCCATTAAATAGACATAAATAAAAATACAAAAACTTACGGCATCGACAAGCCTTTTCGGAAGAGCCGGCAATATCCGGCCTGGGGGGGGTGAGAGTAGCGGGTTATTTAACTATCCCAGATGGTAAAATGGAAGCCAGGAGGAGAGCCTATAAGGAATCCAGCGAATGGTCTGAGATAGATGATTAGTATTTACGTAAATAATGCTTTAGAATAGTGAACAGTCTTTATTTTGCATGCAGTATGAGCAACTTTAGATGAGTATGCCAAAATATAAATATGCCAAAAAAAAAAAAAAATAAGCAATCGTAACTAATGAGTATTTTAAAATCATTCGATAAATAAAATGTAATTGTATTATTTCTTTTATGTATATAAACATTATTAAAAAGTGAAAGGAAAACGATATATAAAAAGTTCTAAATTATGCTCTCTTCTTTTTCAACAGTTCAGCATCACCCGGTCTAATCTCAACACCATCCGATGAAAAGTCCTGTTTCCAAACAATCTCTTCTGAAAATACATCATCACCAACATCACAATTCTTCTTGCAAGTATAAATAAAGAGTGACCCCCAATCCAGCGAGTCTGAGGCAATATGATTCACGCCT
>MU622378.1:0-12856 GCA_025399235.1 Backusella circina FSU 941 | reverse complement strand
AAAAAAAAAAAAAAAAAATTTTTTTTTGTTTTTTATTTTTTGTTGATCTCGAGAAAAATAATAATTTTTACAGTTTATTCGTTTCACTGTGTCTATCGCTACAGAGACTTGAGCTAGGATTCCTTGAGTCACTCCGAGAAAATGAGCTATTTATACGTGGAGTCAACCCAATACGACTTCTGGGTCTTTGTGGAAACTGTCGTCTAAGAAAGGGATCATGATATCCACCGTTTGGACATTTCATGTAAGAAGATAAAATCTTCATAAACCTTGATTGGATCTAAGAAGGGCATCTAAACCAATTTAGGACTTGTACAAAATTGTCAACTCTTACAGTGAACAGTTTCGACACTCGTCGGGTACCAAGTGAACAATGTTTCGACACTCGTCGGGTACCAAGTGAATAATGTCCATTATTATTTGAGATAGTTTTCGTTCTCATACATTAATTTAGTTATCCTTTGAATCAACATGTGTGGGCTTCTAGTAGGGGGACTTCGGAAGGTATCTTGTTAAATACATAAAACGACATTTTTACCATCAACGCATTTCGTTCTGACCTGTTTTACCATTATATTATTATTGTTGTGCTCTAAAGTGTTAATTACTGTAAGAAACGAAATAGATCAAAGTCTCATATAGCTTCAGTTGAACCTGCACTGTTAGGAATAATGGGTGGTGGAAGTCTTAGTCTATTGCTTCTACTACTGCTATGGCTGAAATTCGGTTTTTTCAAGTGACGTGGCTCAAATACGCAGTACACACCATAGAGACCGTTGTTTTTCACGAGTTTTACGCCATGTCGGATGACAAGTGCGCTTGTGGTTTACAGCCTAACCTTATACACATTTGTGTTCCGCAAAACATTGTTCCTTAATAGCCTTAGCCTGGTTCTTCTCTACCTGCGCGAAGCACGTAGCTCTGATAAACTACATAGTTTCGTCTCTTTTACACTCTCTCTCACCTTGTGGCTTTTCATTATTATAACCCCGATTCTCAAAAATGTATAGTTTGTATTGTAGTAAAATAAGGTTTAGACGTGCAAAGACGTCTTTACACACGACATATTCAATAAGATGTCTTTTTTAAAAAAGAGAATTGATTTTTTTTCTCCATTCTTTTGATATTTTAAGTTTTTCTTTTTTCTTTTAAAAGATTTGCCACGTGCCAACCAGACTCCTTTGACATTCATGCATAAATCTAATCATACATTTTGAAGAGAGTATACTATTCAAAACGATTTTTTTTTACACTCAAAGTTTGGCTCTTATCAACCTTCTATATGCTATAAACATGATCAATCCGCTTAAATATTTATCGAATAAGACAATGGTACCAAAAGAGAGAAATCTTATCGCTTTCGTTCATACTTTAAATATAGAACAGCATAGTCAACCATTTTATCAAAAATATATTAATGTTGCTACTTTTCCATATATAAAATGTTTTTGTATTTTTTAACTCCATCACCTCTTCTTACTCTTCTTTTTCTGTTTCATATACTCTGTTCTATTCCAACTTTTTCTCTATTCTAAAAATGGCAATCGAATCAGACGTACCTTTACCCGTCCCTGATTCTAAGCCAGACGAAGAGGCAAGCGCATCATGAAGAGATCCCTACATAACCCTCTACTTAGATGATTCTCGTCCTTACAAAAATAATCACCGCAAAAGACCCGACGAATACTGGTATTTACCTCCTGGAAATACGCGTAGTATGTTTGGGGGAGATGAAAAGGCAATGGATAAGGTTAAACAGAATCTCGCGTTTCTCTGTAAGGGCTACGAATATAGGCAATACGATAGCACCAGAAAGGGAATAGTATGGGATAGACTAGAAAGAGAACTAACAGGGCCAGAGAAGCAGTGTTAGGAAAAGAAGGAGGCTAGACGTGCCCTTGAGGAAATCTTTGAAGGAAAACCACTAATAAATCAGCTCTACACAGCCAGCTTCGTTATTCCAAACGCGGATGTTCCGGTCAACCTGATTATTGGCATAGATAGTTGTAACTTCCACCGCATTATTCATGAATACATGACCTATCTCTGGTATGAAGACGATACAAAATCTGCTGAGGTACCTGGACCTGATGAATCAAATGTTGGAAAGGCTACAAGTCGTGTCAGAAATCATTACCTTAAGCTATCGAGAAAGTGGGTGTCTCATTCAGAAGTCTTGATGCAGAAACCGAAAGCAAATAATAAAACATTATTTATCAAAAAACCAAGCATTTTACATTCGTTCAGATTTATTGGTGGTCTCACATCACTCTTATTGAAAAAAATTGATATGAATGCGGTATTGACTCAGCCCCATGATAGGAGTGAACACTTGATTGATCTATTTGCAGAATATGACGTGAATGAAAAAGTACCATCATTGTCTTCCGCATTGAGTTCATTAGATGTAAAAAAAAAAACAACGCAAGGTTGAAGAAGGTGCTAAATTCAAGCTTGGAAAGCGTTCGATTACAAAAGGAATTATCAGCATGGGAATTTGCTTTGGACATCTCCTCTTCCCCATGACAAAGGCAAGATATTCATTAACCACTACCTTTGGACGAATCAAAGGCATCAGAAATTCTATTCACACCTTATATCACGAATAAAATATTGTCATTTGAAGATCTGTTGCGTTATTTTTCTCTGAATGACAAAGACGCTTCACAAGTCACCTATCTCATTCGCGCATATCATTATTTTCCAACTAGCCCATCCACTCGCTCTAACCCAAATAATGAAAACTCTTCACAAGTACTCGCTTATAGTTCACTTCTAAGTGTCACTTTTACACAAGATAACAGCATCAAATTCTTGGATTGTGCACTTGATGAAGGCAAAGAGATTGAAAATTTTCAGTGTGTCAACGCTGAAGATAACTATGTTTGAGCCATCCAGGTGAATTATACACCCCGTTTATCCGCTGATTCTGACATACATCAAGCTAAATTTGTTTAAAGACTGCCTTTAAGTTCCAGAAATAGACTGCGACTCTTAATTGATCAGTACAGTTATGCCCCCAGATTCGTCATCCAAACAACGAAATAGAAATCCACTTGGGTGGTTTACGCAATTAAAATAGTCAAAGACGAGATGTGGACTTTACACAAGATTGCCAAAAATAAAGCCAAACACTATCATCAATCTCGCACAAACCGAACCACATCGAACGTCAATCAAGATATCTCCACATAAAGAAGTGTAGATGAATCGTTTCTCCTAAAACATATCATTGTCGCTTAGTGAAGTCGCTGATTGGAAACCCAGCTCTTTCCTTCGCTCTGATGAAAATGCGAGCAGATATATTGATGATGCTGTTATGTTTAGCAGATTACTTGATAAGATTATCATCTCGCCCTGGAACAAGTAAACTCTCTCTCTCTCTCTCTCTCTCTCTCTCTCTCAATCGATATCAAGATAAAATACTTTCTATCAATATTATTACAATTATTATTTTTATCTTATTTTTTTCTAAATAAGAACGTATGCATTGGCTTGGCATGTTTGATACTTGTATATAAATCTAAACTATTTTAGTACCTATAGCGGCACGTATTTTAACAGAAAAGAATACTATGAGAATGAAATGGCAATAATTATGGCTAAACTACACTTATAAAATACGACCGATCGTGTGTACCAAATACAAGCCCGAGTGTTGTCAGAGACGTCTGGTCGTTCTATAATAATCGTTTTTCACACCAAGCATCTCTCTCTCTATTTATTAAAATAACCCTATTTATACTCATGCATAAACACTGGCATAATAAAAAGCATACACCCTCAGTGTATCTAGAAAAGACACTTATTTGATTAAACCATGTTTTATATACCTTTTTTCTTTTGTACAACATATTTCATTGAGGATCGGCCGACCTTGATTGGAATGCTCCAAAATTGGGAAAGGTGAAAGTGACGGACTTCTAAAAAAAGATAAAAAAAGGTTTCTTAGGGCATAAACTAGTGCTTTATAACCTCTCTCACTCTTTTAACACGCAATGGCAGAAGTTATCAATTTTGAAATAGGACCAGAGAATGAAGTTCAACTCTTACAGAAGTTTAAGCGTTTCCAAATCAAATACCTTGCAGTGTATTTGACTGTAATGGGTAAAAATATATATACAAGTAATGCTTCCCTTTTCACCATTACTGATGTTGATGCCTTAGGTGCTGACTGGTTACAAGGACCTTATTTATATAAACTCTATGACTCTTATGGTCTTGGATTGACGCATATCGCCATGCTGTTTTTAACAGGATTTATAAGTAGTGCGTTTGCGGGAACAGCAGTGGGTAGTCTTGCAGATACATGGTAAATGATATTTAATTTATTAATATATAATTAATATATTTATAAATACTAACCATAAAAAAAAAAAAAACAGTGGTAGAAAACGCATCTGTATCGTGTTTTGCTTCACAATGATATCAGCACTCTTACTTCGACTTATCAACCAATATATGCTATTATTCTTCTCACATGTTTTATCAGGTCTCTCAACAGCCCTACTCTATAGTGTATTTGAATCGTGGTATGTATCAGAGCATGCGCGTTACGAGTTCCCGGCCGAATGGCGTGCTCGCACATTTGCATTGGCAACATTTTTCAATAGTGTTGTTGCTATTGTTGCTGGTGTGTTTGCAAATACATTGGTGAATATATGGGGATTTAAAGCCCCCTACATTGCCTCCATGTTATTGGTGGTTTTGGTGGGCTTTATGGTGACTACAACATGGTCAGAGAATTATGGTAGCAGTAGATTCGTAAGTTGGAATTTGGATGTGGGATATTATAAAAAAAAAAAAACAGGTCAATGTGCTAAAAAAAAAAGATTTATATATTATTAGAGAGACGTTAAACTCGCATCAACATTAAAGAGTGGGTTACTTACAGTGATCCAGAATCGTAACATTACCATTTTAAGTATTGCGCAGACCTTTTTCGAGTGTTCAATGTATATCTTTGTATTACTTTATACCCCAGCTGTAGAGAGTGTCATATCATCAGATGCAGAAATCCCACTTGGTTATTTATTTTCAACAATGATGGTGGCTATTATGGTAGGCTCGATGTGCTTTCAGTTGTTTGAACGTCAGGCAAAGACAGGTCCACGGTGTTTTCTACATTTTAAAGAGGATCGGTTATTATCAATGTCATTGGGTTTGGCTTCATGCGCTTTTATGTTGATGGCTTATTTTGGTGATAGTTCGGTAGGTTTATGATATAGTGTTGGGTGTGTTGGTGTATTTTTTCACTAACACAGGGTGTGTGTATGCGTTTCTAGGCTATCTTTTTAGTTTTAGCCTATCATGTTTTTGAGTTTTCTACTGGTCTTTATCATCCTAGCATTTCATCATTGAAAGCAGAGGCTATTCCAGAGGAGACGAGAGCAGCTGTAATGACACTTCTACGTATTCCTATGAATCTTGGTGTTGGTATTATTATGTGGCATGTAAGTAGATGTATGACGTGTTTTATAAATAGGAGTAGTATTTAATGTAAATGATATAATCTTAGGTCGATGATTTATCAACAGCCATGATGTTTTCGATTTGTGGTGTAATGACTTCAATAGGTTGCTTTATTGTTATTGCGCTTTATGATAAATAAGTTGGGCTTTATTTTACTTTAGTTTTTGTAACATTTAGAGACTTGCTATTTTATTTCTTTTTAGATATTCTGTTTTTTTTTTTGTTTTTGCATTGAATAAAAGAAGTATTCGCAAATACGATGTGTCTGTATTTGTTTATATACATATACATTACTTGAGAGGAATAAATCGAGAGGATGCAGTGGCACCAATACCAGGACGACCATGAAGAACCGGTTTATAACTAATTGAAAACTCACCAAGATAGTGGCCAATCATAGGTGGTTTGATTTCAACCTCATTGAACGCCTTTCCATTATAAATACCAACAATGGAGCCTACCATCTCGGGTACAGCAATCATATTACGCAGATGTGTTTTAACTACTTTGGGTTTTCCCCCCTCGACAACTGCCATTTTTGCTGCACGAAGCTTTCTGATAAATGACATAGGTTTTTGCTTTAGTCCACGATTAAATCTTCTTCTGGTACGGGAGCCGAGAAGTGTCATAAACTGCGTTTTGTTTTATTTTTTATTGTTAGCTTTTATTTCATTTTTTTACTACTAATATATTACCTCTTCGGAGGGTATGTCAAGAAGATTCTCGAGATCTACACCACGGTATGTATATTTCCTGAAAGGTCTTTTTTTTGGGTCTGTTTTTTTTTTATCAGCCTAATAAAGACGTTAAGTTATCTCTTAATGGAACATCAAGTAGTGGGAAACGATTTACTTACCATAATAAACTTTAGTGTTAAAGGTGATAATAAAAACAAAAGAGAGAGAAACGAAAGAAAGGGTAAAAAAAAACAAGTTTAAACAACTTATGATAGAGTAGCCCATAGTGACTTCATTTCTGCTATAAAAATTGAGGTAAATACTTTTTCTACTACAGTTTCGAATCATCAAAGAGGCTTCCAACCCCGTAAATCATTGCATATATTCAAAAATTCAATAAGGACTATTCAGACCATTCATTTGCCTTCTTTCAAAGTCATCGTTTTATATATTCATGATCTGATATCCCACCTATGGTTTATCAAGGCACTCTTTCATATAATAAATAGTACCATATCAATGCTATAGAGTACCATGTCTTACGTACGAAGAAGAGGAACAATTACAACAAGTTACACTTCTAATCATTTGACAGATACTTATATTACTTGCTCAAAAACAATCAGTACCATTATCTTTTCTTTTCTTTTCTTTTTTATTTGAGGGGGAAAGGGTCCAGCTATTCTTTCATTTGTTATTTGAAGTTATTTATTCAGAATGATAGTGAATGAAAGCCAGTGCTAATCCCAAGTAGTAGTAGTAGTAGTAGTAGTAGTAGCAGTAGTGGAATGAAAGAGAGGATAAGAAAACACATTAAAATACGATAATAAACGACATTTTGCTATGAAAGGGTAAAAAAAAAAAATTGGCTCGTTGGTTGGTATATGAGGTGTTTAGTAAAAGAGAGTGCATTAATGTATGAATATATGAATATATGAGTAGATCTGAACACTATAATTAATGAAGATTTATAATATATATACTATATAGAGACATGAAGTGATTTACTTGCTTAAATTGGCTTATGATCTGGCTCAAAGTATTGAGCTATACAACTTCTATCACTTTAATCTTTGAATCATAGCATGCTATAACATACCATACCATCGGTTTCAAGAAGGGCGGTAGCATCAACAGTGTCACAGATTCAAGTTCCTCTCGCCACCCATTATATGAAATTGATAATAAACTAGGTGTCCAGCATGAAAATAATGTCAGACAAAATAGAAAGCGATCACTTAAAGATGAGGATGAGAACCACTGCCTAGAGAAGGAAAAGTAATTCCACTATGACTTTATAAATAAAAGACCAAGAGTTCTTGGGGTCACATTTTGGAAACAGGAAACCAAATTTTCCATCCATAAAACTGGTTTCATCTTCCAGGTTTGACTACAAATCAATTTTTCAGCTTCTATTCCCAATGATAAGAGTATACAAAAGACAAACCCATTCATGATATTTTGCTTTGACAAATTTCCTTTTTTAGCTAGGAGAGTGACGTCGTTTTTGAGAGAGTGGTGGGTGGAGGATTACGCGTTAATATAGGAGTGCTTCAATTTTCACCACTTGATTTGCTTGTTAATTTTGCAATAGAAAAAATACATAAATAAATTATAACAATGTCCTCCTCATCGTCTTCTAATCCAACCGAACAAGATCCAAAGACAATCGCCTTGAATGGCTATAGAAAAAGACTTTTGGAACATCGTGAATTGGATGCAAAGCTTAAAGAAAGTAGGTACAATGCGGTCATACTTAGCAAAACTAAAGGCGATTAACCATTCTCTCTTTATAATAGTACGTCTTGGTTTAAAACAACTCGATAAGGATTATGACAAATCAGAAGATGATATCAAAGCTTTACAAAGTGTGGGACAAGTGATTGGTGAAATATTAAAGCAGTTAGATGACGAACGCTGTAAGTAGCTTTTATATATTTCTAGATCTATACAATATATTTAACCAAGGAAATATGTACACTAGTCATTGTAAAGAACACCAGTGGACCTCGTTATGTAGTTGGATGCCGTAGTACAGTGGATAAAGAGAAACTGAAACAGGGTGCTCGTGTAGCACTTGATATGACAACCCTAACAATCATGCGTATTTTGCCTCGTGAAGTCGACCCACTTGTATACAACATGTCGATGGAAGATCCTGGAGATATTAGTTTTGCAGGTATTGGTGGTCTTTCAGAGCAGATCCGTGAGTTGCGTGAGGTCATTGAATTGCCCTTGATGAATCCTGAACTCTTCTTGCGAGTGGGTATTAAACCTCCAAAGGGTGTGTTGCTCTATGGTCCACCTGGTACAGGTAAAACACTCTTGGCAAAGGCAGTCGCCAGCACACTTCAAGTCAATTTCTTGAAGGTTGTTTCTAGTGCCATTGTCGATAAATATATTGGTGAGAGTGCTCGTTTGATTAGAGAAATGTTTGGTTATGCAAAGGAACATGAACCCTGTATTATCTTTATGGATGAAATTGATGCTATTGGCGGTCGTCGTTTCTCAGAGGGTACTTCGGCTGATCGTGAAATTCAACGTACACTTATGGAATTATTGAATCAAATGGACGGTTTTGATTACCTTGGACAGACAAAACTCATCATGGCAACAAACAGACCCGATACATTGGATCCTGCATTGCTTCGACCTGGGCGTCTTGATAGAAAGATTGAGATCCCATTGCCCAATGAACAGGGTCGCTTAGAGATTATGAAGATTCATGCTGGTCACATTACAAAGCATGGTGATATTGATTATGAGGCTATTGTCAAGTTGTCTGATGGTTTCAACGGTGCTGATTTAAGAAATGTGTGTACAGAGTCTGGCATGTTTGCTATTAGAGAAGAGCGTGATTATTGTATTCAAGAAGACTTCATGAAGGCAGTAAGAAAGGTGGCTGACGCAAAGAAGTTGGAGACAAAGATGGATTATGAAAAGATTTAGTAAATCTTTTTATTTTTATAATATTTTAAATAAACAAACATTTAAAAAACAATGTGTATTATTGATATGCGTGACTTGACTGACCAACCCGAGTGACCGACCAACCAAATTCGGAGTTTGACTATCCGGTTTTTTTTTTTTTTTAACTTATAAGAGGATTAACTTATCCTCTTTTATTCCCTTTTTTATTATTATTCAAGCAAAATGGTCAGAAAGGTTCCATGCCAATGTAAATAGCAGTAAATTTTATCTTCAAGTTCCAAAATACTTTAACGCCTTTTTGTAAACAAATAGATTGTAAGAGTAGACGTCGTAAATGCGAACGAGCTAATGAATTTGATTCATGTGCTCGCTGTATTCGCATGGGCAAAAAGTGCATTCCTCAAGACATTGACACCTCCAGTTATTCTTCCAGTGATGACTTGGATTCCAATCCTGGAGTGGCGAATGAGCAGCAATACAAATTTATGCAACAGCAAGTAACACTGTTGGAGAGAGAAATACAACAATTGGAAATTGCAATTGCAAATCAAGAAACTTTGTCTCGCAACGAACCGCAATGGGACATTTCAGTCACCAATGGAGAAGTTATACTCCATTCCGAAATTAAGACTGTGCAAGAGTTTTTGCTCTACAGACAATCAGCATTACGATATCTGTCCCCGTTTAGCGGTACCTTCTACCGCAACTCACTTATCTTTAAACGTGTAGAGCCCAGCCTCGTCTCGAAAATCGCAAATCTCGCCACTCGTTTACAGTCTATAGGTAGAAACTCGATCGATCATCTTCCCAATTCCAGCCTCGTCCCACGCAACTATCTAAATGCAACATCACACTTTATTCACTCTTCTTCCATGATTGATGCACTTGTCGGAAGCTACTTTAAGTGTGTCAATGTATCCTTCCCTGTTATTCATGAAATAACCTTTAGACAGCACTATCGAAATTGCAAAAAGGATCCCTTAAAACAACCCCTCATAGCAGCCATCTGCTGTAGTGCAGCAGGCAACACATGCCGGCATTCACTGTTCAACGCTTTGGAAAGAAGATATATCAGCGAATACTTTTATAACATTGCCATAAACCTACTAATCGACATATTTGATGATCCCAATCATGCACTAGAGGCTTTGGTTTCCATCAATCTACTCTATCGATTTATGGGATTAACGCTAAGAATTGATGAATTAAGAAAATGGTCAACCATTGCCTCCCTGATTGCCAATAGTCTTAAAAAGGAGATGCTACCTTTTGAGTCTGTAAAAAACGAACATCCCAAATTGCGTATTAAGAGTGCCATAACCCAACGGAATTCATTGATAGCAGACGCTGTTATGAACATTGTTGAATTTGTAGCATTCAACAAACGAGATTCAATCAAACCGATACATGTCACATTGGATATATTACCAGACGAAACGGGTGTAGTTCGAGATTTTATGGAGACCATCAACTATGTTTTAGTGCTGCTAGATAATCCAATCATTACAAAGATTTTGTCACAAACAAGGAATCTAGTGATCGGAAACGAAGTAGAGTTTACGTTTGAAGAACTGATGAGATATGAAGAGGTTCTGCTTAAATGGTGGCACGATTTACCAGATGAAAGAAAATTAACCAAGGAACCATTTAACTGTACAACGGATCTTATCAAGAATTGTACAGATATAAAGAAACTATCGTTATGTGCATACATCTATGGCCTTACTCTTGGGATGCAGAGCTGTCTTATCAACCCTAAATTACAGGGACCGACTCAAAACATAACTAATATAGTACGTGAAAGAGCAGTGGGACTTGTTATATATTCTTCAGAGATATTACTGGTTATAGCCAAACAGGCATCGTTACTACCAGGATTTTGTTTATGTAAGTTTTTTTTATTATTATTGTTGCTATTACCCTAACTCCTATTATCATCACTATACTAGCACCCCTAGTACACTTAGTAAGGGTATTTGATTCACTGATAATGGTCATCCATTCCTTTGACAAGAGAGCAGCAGAATTGGCCAAGTCAGTGTTATCAAAGTGCATGTCTGAAATAGATGAATCAATCTCACCGGATCATCACGTTTCATCCATCATCTCTCCTATTTATGCTGATAACCACACCGCTGGATCATCTACCATGTCAGAATCCGACCTTTACTTCAAATACCCTATGCCCGCAGCCGCATTACTTTATGATGTATTACAGAATACGGTGAATAAGCTCTGAATCCCCTAATTTTTAATATTATTGCTTTACCATCACTCGCTTGCTGTAATTTGTATAGAAATTCTACTGTATATTTCCTCTCTAATTATGACTCAAAATAAATGCATTTCGTTCCTATTGTGTCACGTCACTTTCCGATTTTAGTAAGACGGTGTCTTTTTTTACATATGTCATCATTCAATCACAAGCAGAAACGTGCATTGGTACTTTATTCAACACTCATCCCCTAAGAAGATGGACATTTTAGACCTCTCTGTTCAGTAATGATAAAAGAATACTGTAAATTTGACTCATCATTGTAAACCAATCTTAAAAATAAACAGTAGTACCAAATGCAATATAAACTATAATCTTTCCGATTAGAAGAGAAGCAATATTTGGTACTATATTAGTATGTTCCCTTTTTGACGATAGTACATTTCTATAAAATACAACTCTATCATTATACCAACTTTAGTGACAAAGATAAATTTGATACTTTATTTTTTATTTTTTATTAAGACAAATTGACTTGATATATATATATATTCATTCATACTTTAATGCTTTTATGCGAATAACCCATTACTCATCATCCTTCTTGAACTTATCACTCAACATTTCTCTAAAACCAGAAATAATCTCATTCTCGCGTTTCACCTTTTGTTCTTGTGTATGTTGCAACATCATTCTTTTCTCTTCTGCCGAAATAACCTGGTTTTCCTTACGAAGACGGACTGCATTCATACGTTGATGTCTGTTTTTTTTTAAAAAAAAAAAAAAAAAAAAAAAAAAGTAGAAAATATGAATTAAACTTGTAAATAATATATTATATAAAAATAGCTTTGTTTTTACCTGCTGCCACTCATCACATAACCCACTCTTTCAAAGTCAGCAATTTCATTACCACTCAAGCCGATTTCACCACGACGTGGGATACGCTTGCCCTGTTGAACATAGGCTGCCATTGCAGAACCTTCACCTGGAAGCAAGGCAGTACCATACGCTCTTTCATCATGTACTTCGTTATCCGGTAATGGTATAGGGCCAACCGGTGCCAAATCTTCGGGAAGTTCAACTAAGATATAGAGAGAGTTAATATAAAACACCCTATAATATGATATATACATATACATACCATCCTTCTCTACCCAGAGGTCCTGTACGGCATCCAGATAAGATTGATCTACCTCTAATACAGGTTTATTTGATTCTTTGCCACTATGCTTCTCCAACTCTTTATTATTTCTCTCTTCTTCTTCTGAAGCTGAAGAAGGCTCACTCTCTGTATAAGATCTTCTCTTTCGTCCACTTTTACTTGATCTGTGTTTCCTACTTTCCTTCTTTCGTGACTTTTCCTTTCTCTTGCGACGTCTTCTTCTCTCCTCCTCTTCACTATCTTCTTCAGAATCCGAGTCCTCTTGATCCTCCGACTTGCGAGTACGTTTATGGGATCGAGTATCTTCAGGTGTTACTGATCGACGACGTTCAGGTGAATCTGCCCAGATCACTGTACTTGATTCTTGTCGGACACGAAGACGACTAAAAAAAAAAAAAA